>JAEMWC010000479.1:252500-342500 GCA_016490735.1 Pachyseris speciosa
TGTGGGATGTGGCTGGAGTGACAAGGATACTTCACAAATTAATGTGATCAAGCAAGCTGAAGCCACTCAAACGGCACTAAGGCCACATGGTAGCGCGCATTACCCCTTAAATCTACCAAAGCAAAGATTGAGCCCAAGCATTAGCAGCCATGGACAGCTGTTTCGGCCTTATTAGGCCTCATCAGCATGGCATAGCTAATACGAAAATTTGGTTTATCAACGGAGTTTATAATGTAAATTGACCACCGTACAGGGATTCGATTAGCTGACGTTTCGAGCGTTAGCCCTTCGTCGGAGCGAATCGAGGAATTGTGGGTTGTGTACCCACCCACAACCCACAATTCCTCGATTCGCTCCGACGAAGGGCTAACGCTCGAAACGTCAGCTAATCGAATCCCTGTACGGTGGTCAATTTACTTTATCAACTCCGTTAATAAACCAAATTTTCGTGTTTCACTCCCCCACCGACGCAGCACCACAGTTTTTTTAGAAACTAATCCCCTTTGGCATAGCTAATACTCAGGCTCAAGTACCCACATATCAATAAAACAAGCAATGAAAACGTAAAGCTCGTGGGATGTGGCTGGAGTGACAAGAATACTTCACAAATTAATGTGATCAAGTAAGCTGAAGCCACTCAAACGGCAATAAGGCCACATGGTAGCGGGCATTACCCCTTAAATCTACCAAAGCAAAGATTGAGCCCAAGCATTAGCAGCCATGGACAGCTGTTTCGGCCTTATTAGGCCTCATCAGCATGGCATAGCTAATACTCAGGCTCAAGTACCCACATATCAATAAAACAAGCAATGAAAACGTAAAGCTTGTGGGATGTGGCTGGACTGACAAGGATACTTGCTTGGGCTCAATCTTTGCTTTGGGAGATTTAAGGGGTAATGCCCGCTACCATGTGGCCTTAGTGCCGTTTGAGTGGCTTCAGCTTACTTGATCACATTAATTTGTGAAGTATCCTTGTCACTCTAGCCACATCCCATTCCGAATGTGGTAAGGTTTATATTGAAGAGACGGGAAGATCTCTTTATGAACGGATGCTTGCTCGAACCCAATCCTCCGCCGTTTCAGAACATAGCAACGCGACCGGACATTATCCGCTTTGGGACGAAGTTAAATTTATTGACCGAGACCCACATTGGTACACCCGTAGGGTTAAAGAGGCTATTCACATAAGACTTCACCCTAACAACATTAACAGGGACAGTGGAATTGAAATTCCTGAAGCGTCCCTGGAAAAAGTACTATTTGACGAGTTCAGCAGTAGTTCGGACTCTAGAGTTTCAAGTGGTGTTGTTCAATCCCAAATAGCATCAACGAGGCTGCTTTGAAACAGCATGTACAGTTTCCATCGCCGAAGGTTTTGCCGAACACAACAAATTCCGCCACATGTTCCGTAGGAATGTATTACTTCAAAAGCGAGAGCTAAAATCGGTCGCAAGTGGTTGATATGTTAAATTTACAGGAACTTACATGGATGGTAACAGCCGATCTACACGGCAAGGGTTTTGAAACCATGATTTGCTGCTGTTTGCGGTCAAACATTTTGAAAAGCCAGGAAAGTCCGCCATTCTTCACTGCCATTCTGATATATAAAACAGGAGCATGCGCATTCTGTTTTTATCTAGGCTTTTCCCGTGTGTTCGCCTAGCGTCGGCTACGTCACCGAAACGAATTGATCGCGAGGGCCTGGGAGAAAGCCGTGCAGGAATTTTCAGCTAAGGTGATGAGGAAAAATGGCCAGAGTAGGATCACTCAGTCAGTCAGTCAGTCTGTCTGTCAATTAGTCAGTGAGAGTCAGTCAGTCAGTCTGCTAGTACGTCCGTCAGTCAGTCAGATAGTAAGTCAGTCCGTCAGTCAGCAATTAAATCAATGCCGGAGCCATTCTCTCCCTCAGAAAACAGGAACTCCGTAAAGAAAGGAAATAAATAAAAATGTATATCATCATGGTGATGATGTTAGATGATAATAACACAGTAATGTAATAAACTCATATCATTACAGAAGCCTTTGTTTTATTGCATTTTATACGACCAGAGATGGTTTACTGCACAATTTCAAGCTCTTAAATTCCAGTCCTGGAACCGTATACTTGACACTAGCAACGGAGAAACTCAGCCAGCCAAATATAATAACAGTGAGCAGATAAAGCCAACTTGGAGCCATTCTCCTCTCAGCGTCCAAGTTTTCTGCAACGACAGAGACCATACCAGATCAGAAGACGCGAAATTAACAAGCATAAGCTTAAATTTCAAAACTGGAAACGAAATACAAATGGAATTAAAGTTTTCATTGCTGAGTGTCTTAGAACGAAAAGAAACAGTGCTGGGATCGTGTTAAAAAAATTGTTGCAACGCTAAGAAAATTTTCCGGGCTGTTGATGTTTAGTTTGCAGCAATAATCCACTTTTGAAATCTTTCCAGCGATCAGTGACACTTTGTTTTAAAAAAAGAACACACATTGAAAACGTTCCGACCTGCACTCGATGCAACGTATCAATCACCAGCTGCAAACTTTCCGGTTACAGATATGATGTTCCGAAAAAAAAAATGAATCGCCTTTCTTGTTGTTGTTTTTTTATTCTGTTCGGCTTTGGTTCCAGGTTTTGTTCCACGCATCAAGGCAAATTTCTATAAACCATTTCTTGAAACATAAGCTGGACATTTGTCTTGCTTATCCCTCATATGTCTTGTTTCCGACCAGGTCTAGTGAGACAATGTTCCAGTCCATCAAAATAAATTGAAATTGTGTCTTCATTTTGATGAAATTCGCCCGTGGTGCTGTCGTTGTGATGGATTACAAATTCGCTTCCTTCAGCTCGCACATCTACGTGAAAGCCATTCCACCCTATTTGAGCAATGATTGAATGTTTTTGTTTTAACCAAACTACTAACCATTTACAACCATTCAAGCATGACGAGTGAAAATGCATTCATAAACAAAACAATAATATGTCGCTGACGGTCATATTCAGTGTTTGGAGGAAAATATATAGCAGTGAACAGCAAAAACCGATATACAGTACTAGTGTTTCTGACTCAAAGCCATTGGTCTTAGTGTAGCTTGTTGGAAATTTGATGCTCTTTAAGATAACTCCGAAAGGAAAACTCCATCGGTTAAACTCGACCATCTCTATTTCCTTTACAAGAGGCACATTC
This sequence comes from Pachyseris speciosa, assembly GCA_016490735.1. Taxonomy (NCBI): domain Eukaryota; kingdom Metazoa; phylum Cnidaria; class Anthozoa; order Scleractinia; family Pachyseridae; genus Pachyseris; species Pachyseris speciosa. The sequence goes on from JAEMWC010000479.1 coordinate 255,671, forward strand.
TGCTCAGGTGACTCTGGTCCAATCGGTTGCTGGTGATTCTACGCTCTGAAAACTCAATTTCATGAAAAGAAGGCAAGTTTACCCAACGCAGGAAATTGTTAAGGGCGTTAGTTTTTCAACCTTGACTAACAATCAATTCTTTTCCTTTTTAACAAGAGTTTTGCGTTGATACCGCCATGAAATCGACAGAAATAAAAGGAACCACAAACACCTTTATCGCCCGTAATGTTTTCTGACAGATAAAAACGTGCAGCTCACTTCCAATACCAGTGTTAAGAATTCCTTACCTCCTCAGGTTAAGTATTACTTTGCCTGTCTTGTTTCTCAACCAACCCCTTAGTAACGAAGTTCTCGAGATATGTACTCTATATTATGAGACTAGCGACAGTTCGAACCAGAAAATATGATCGGGCATGAATGGTCAGAACAAAAACTAATTAACATGAGCTGCGAAAACATTCATAACATTAATTATGGAAGCTTGTTGCCATAAAATTATTATTCAATTATTAGGATGATTTGACAACCCTCTGTTAACTCGCGTGACACGGAAGTTGCAGTTAACACATGAAATAAAATATAATCAAATTATTTAATTTGGCTTGTTGGTCTATGAGTTAGTCGTTTCATCAAGTGTTTTAATTTGTTAATGCCAATTCTTGACGAGTAATTAATATAAGGAAGAAGAATCAAACATACACCTTAATCCATAAGGTTGATGTAACGTAAACCGCTTGAAACCTTAATGGCACTCGAAAGATACATAAGAGCGAAACTAATGGTTCGCACACCGCCAGAGAAAGAGTTTCACTGAATTTCATTCATAACTTGGAAACCACGAGGGCGGTTATACTTTTAAGCGAAAGATTATTGGACAAGTTTAACATTTAAAACATCGAAACCAAGACATTTTTAAAATTAAATATGATAATTTGACGAGGGATAAAGAGCCTCTCGATAGTTTGGAAAACACGATGCTTTGCACTAGAAGGAAACGAATTTATCTATGAACTATACACTGCAGCTTCGTCCCCTTGAAAACTTAGTTTTGGAAACGTTCTTCATTCAAGAGATCCCAGACATATCTTGTTATAATTAGTGGAACAGAGAATTAACTCTGAAGTGCAAATTAAAGTGCTACTTAAACCCATGAATAACCCACTGGGCGTTAGCCCTAGTAAAGGGAAACAGGGAACCACACGAGGCAAAGAAAAAATCTTTTGACCTCGGTGGGAATCGAACCCACGACCTCCGGATTAGATCTACCGTTACTCTGCCGACTGAGATACAAGGTCGCACAGAGAAAGTTTTGTTCACTGAGCACTCTCATTAAAAATTGTACCCAGAATATCAGAAGTGTTTCTTTCTCATATTCATGGGTGATCAGCCCACTGGCCAGACACAGGTGAGAACGCTCTGGCTTCCAAGATCGATGATGTGGTTGAAAATCGGAGCAAGGAGCAATGTCCGCATCCTGCACATGTTATTACGTAAATCAAGTTCGTTGAGGTGCAGTTCATCGAGTGCTTTATCCGAAATTTTTCATTCGTGGCGGACATAATTATATAGGAGAAACGGGTGATGTCCTGAGAAATAGAGTGACAGTTCATAAACAGCAAATTAGAGACCCGCACACACGTATGCTAGGAGTCAGCAAGCATATTGATGAATGTGCTGCGGGATTGACACCTCAGTTCACTATCTTTCCGTTTTATAAGATTCTCAGCCCCTCAGAAGGCATGAGAAAGAACAAAGAGAGGTTTTTTTATTTTGAAGTATAAACCCGTTCTTAATGATTTAAAATTACGCTAATTGCTCGCGCGCGCTTAGAATTACAATAGCAATTATAATTGTAATTACAATTACATCTGTGACGCAATAAGTCAATAAACACACTTTGCTATGCCTGAAGAGCCGCAACAGCGGTGAAACGCGTAGCGCTAAAGCAAAGTAACAGAAGAAAAATCAACCATACACCTTAATCCATAGCTGGTTTAAGACCGAATCAAGTTTTGTGCGTCCGGCTTCAAAGTTGCTGTAACGTAAACCCCTTGAAACATGGCACTCGAAAGATACATAAGAGCGAAACTAATGGCTCGCACACCACCAGAGAAAGAGTTTCACTGAATTTCATTCATAACTTGGAAACCACGAGGGTGGTTATACTTTTTGAAAAGAACACGGTTCGAGCCTTAAAGCGGAAGATTATTGGACAAGTTTAACATTTAAAACATCGAAACCAAGACATTTTTAAAATTAAATATGGTAATTTGACGAGGGATAAAGAGCCTTTCGATAGTTTGGAAAACATGATGCTTTGCACTAGAAGGAAACAAAGGTATCTATGAAATACACTCTGCTTCGTCCCCTTGAATACTTAGTTTTGGAAACGTTCTTCATCTAAGAGATCCTAGACATATCTTGTTATAATTAGCTTTGATTCGTTTAGCTCCAGTTTATTTTTTTTAGGTAAATTTTTAATATCCCTTTCAGATCAACCGTGTTACGTCATCAAAATGTAGCGATTTCAGCAACCACAGTTCTGATGTTTAGCGAGTAGTATAATGGGTAGTCGACAAATACCATCTCCGCACAACGAACCCTCCTCGCTTCGCTCGTCGGGTTTTGTTGTGCTCCGGTTGTATTTGTCGACTACCCATTATACTACTCCTGCACCCGAGGAGCGAAGCGACGAGGGCAACACAACCAACAAAACCACAAAACCAAGAAAACAAAAGCAGCCGGGCGCGCGGAGTTGGCCTATTAGAGAATAGGGTGTATGGGGCAAGAGCGATGGAAGAGCATCGCGCACCTCCTTCAGAGAGAGAGGGCAGCGTTTCATCAAAATTAATTTCTCAAAAATTTTCTCGCCCTGATATACCAACCATGTCAGTGGACCAACTACTGGAAAGAAGGTGGTACGAACCAGAAAACCAACCTCCAACGCGTCCTCCCCGGAGAGTACGGGCGCCAATATTAGTCCCCGAAAAAGTTATTCACCCTCCCCGTAAGGAGTTTGACCCTTTGTACCCTTCGGTGGAACCACATAAAGGCACAAAATACTCAGACATTATTGCCTCAGAGTTTGGTCCTGCTGTAAATCATGGAGAAATCATTTCAACCGGGCGCCAGTTTACACAAATGAAATTCAGCGATAACCTTGGACAAAATATAACACAGACTATCATGAATGGGGTAAAAAATATTGCCAACACGTCCTTGTACCTCCGCTATTCACATCCCTATTGGTTGAGAAACATTGAAGACGGAACTTTGTATTTGCAACACATTAATCGACATGAAGATTCACAGTGGTTCAACCATCTATCCGCCGCTGAAACGTGGATTCAAGAAAAGGAGGAAGAAAGGTTACACAAAGACCGGATAAAAAGAGACAGGACAAAATGGGTTTTTGAAGGCTATTCTAGCGTTTGGGCTAAACTCATATTCACTCGCCAACCACTCTTAGGAACAGGGCCCTTACCAGGATGGCTTCGCGGTTTAGCGCGTGGAAGACATGGAATTGTTTGTTTGGATACATATCAAGAAAACCTATGTCTATGGAGTTATCTCGCTCTGCACATTCACAAAGGAACCAGGCCCGACAGATGTAAACAAAAAGCAAGAGAATTCGCACAAAGTTTCTACCAGCTTGAAGCCCCCCTCCCCCCAAACGATGTTCCAAAGACTTCATTAGATGAACTTGACAAAGTCGAACAACATTTTAACCACAACAAACCTGTATCCGATTGGTTGGGCATTCGTGTTTATGAACCCGAAAAACGAAGTGAGGAAATAAATTGGCGCCTTCTCCGAAACCCCAACCCAAAACTCACAAATATTCTCACCAGTGGCAGCTACGAAGGTCTCGCGTTTCTTTTGATTAAATTTGAGACTTAAGGACAAAACTATATTTGTTCACACTGTCAAGCAAAATTTACCACAAAAAAAAAAAAAAAAAAAAGAGGCACCCACATTCACCATGCTCAGTGTGGGCATGGGGGAGAAGTGTGGATTATGGGCCGTCCAGTTGGTGGTTTCCACATTCAAAGCAAAACAGTCTTTCAGTATCACGCCTGTTTGTGGCACGGCTGCCCGCGCTGTTTCCAAGACGGTGAAACCAAGATTGCGCACAACGGAAAAACCCGCGAAGAGTTGTATCAAGCAACACAGAAATGGACACGAAAGCTTCTAGCAGCAAAGTTCAACGTGGTTGTTGCTTGGGCATGCCGAGTTGGGCACACCCAAGAAGCCCTCCCTCCAACCTACACAAAAACCTATCCCCACGCGATCATCTTCGAATTCGAGGCCTATGGAGACAAAACCAAGAGAAAGGATCCAACACCCACACTCTGCATTGAAAACGTACACAAACCAATCTGTTTCTCAATCGGGGACACACTTAAGCGCAAACAAACACATATCTGCGACAGAGATCCAAAAGAGCTGATTCGCAAATTTGTGGAAGAAATCGAACGAAGAGGAAAAAGAATCAGGGAGGTAGTCAGAAAGGACTTTCTCCCCGAAACCCTCCATCTTCTCCCAAAAGGACAAAAAGGTATGATTGAAAGTTGGTGTGATGAAGTGCCGGTTCTAGGATTCAATTCCGGCAGATATGACTTAAATCTTGTGAAAGAACAGCTGTTCGATATTCTTGCCGACACCACAAAAAAATCAAGAGTAGCCAAAAACGCAAACAAAGTAAAGTTTCTCCTTGGAGACAAGTTCCGTTTCCTTGACATCATTAATTATTTGGGGCCGGGAACCAGCTACGACAAGTGGGTAAAATCTTATGGTTGTGAGGCAGTAAAATCATGGTTTCCCTATGAGTGGTTTGAAAACCCCGACAAGTTAGACTATCCTGGTTTAGCACCACATTCTGAATGGTATTCATCCTTGAAAAATGAATGGGTGCTGACACAAGATGAATGGAAAGACTGTGTTCGGGTGTTCAAAGAAAACGGCATGAAGACCTTTGCAGATTGGTTGCGCTATTACAACAATTTAGATGTAGCACCCGGCCTTGAAGCTTTGGACAAAATGCGTGCCTTCTACACCGAAAAAGGAATCGACATCCTGAAAGACGCGGTGGGTATACCAGGAGTCTCTCTTCATTATCTTCTGCATGGGGCGATTGAGCGCGGAGCGCAGTTGTGGAGCCCTTCCAAAGAGGCTTATGACATGTTGAAAGGCGCAGTAGTTGGGGGGCCAAGCCTCGTGTTCACTCGCCACCACGAAGTTGGAGTTACACAAATAAGGTCCCACCGAGTTGACAAACCCCAACCTTGTGGGAAAATTTTGGGCTACGACGGAAATGTCCTGTATTTATCCACCATGCTTCAGGACATGCCATGTGGGAAGGAAACCATAACTCACGTTCCTGACGAGCAAAAGGCCAGAGCGGTTCCCAGGCTGGTTCAAAGACTGCAGGAGGGAAGGTGGTTTGGTTTCGCAGAAGTTGATCTGAAAGCGCCCGAGGCGCTGTTGCCCAAGTTCGAGGAAATGTGTCCCTTCATCATCAACAAGGAGGTGCCGTAGGAAGCCGTACCAAAACACATGATGGATTATCTGCAGAAACCGCGGGAACGGAAGAAAGTTGGTGGGGGCCTTGTCTGCAGAGAAAATGTTGGTCTATGCACCACTCCTCCGCTGGTACGTTAACCACGGAATAGAGATCACAGCCGTTCACAGAACAATTAACTACAAACCGAAAAAGATCTTTGACTGGTTTGTAGAGCAAGTAACGGAGGCACGAAGAATGGGAGACACAGAAAAAAGCAAGGCTCTGTTGGCAGACGTGTTCAAACTTTTGGGGAACAGTGAAGCCGAGGATCAAAATCAATAAGGCGTTGCAGGTAGGTATAGCGGTGTTTCAGTTAGCAAAACTCCGGATGCTCGAGTTTCACTATGACTCTCTGGACAAGTACGTCGACCGCAAAGACTTCGAGTTAATCCAAATGGACACGGACAGCAGCTACATGGCGATTTCTTGCGAAAAGCTGGAAGATGTTGTGAAACCAAAGATGAGAGCCCAATTCGAGGCAGAAAAAAATCAGTAGCTCGCGTGGGACAAATGGAGCAGCCGCAACTCAGGGTTGTTTAAGCTGGAGTGTGAGGGAGACCGAATGATTGCGCTGTGCTCGACGTCTTATTACGTGGACACAGAAGGGGGGGAAAGCAAGTTTAGCACGAGAGGAATGAACCAGGGGCCAAACATCATTAGGTGGGAAAGGTTCAAAGCTCCAGGGACACAAAGATATGGCAACGAACAAAGGCTTCCGAATGAGAGAAGGAAAGATGATCACTTATGTCAACAATCGTTTCCTTGGGTTTTCGGGACTGGGATTTCCTCTGAAGTTGTTGGTGTTAAACACACAACTGTTAAAAATTAGAAATGGCGCCGAGAGATTCTGTTTCGTGGCCATGCTGTACATGGACGACGGCAAACCGATGAATTCTGCCGGATTCTCTGATGAGGAAAGTTGATTTGAACTGATTGGGACTACCGGTCGAACGTTCTCTTTCATGCACACAGCTGATGGATTTGCTGAAGCTGCAGGCACCGAGCCGTGTAATGGCAAACGACTTGTTGATGGAGCAGATGTTGAAGAAATCGCAGATGTGGTGCTGGATTGTGCTGGCACGTATGCGGTAGCGATGTGAGATAATTCTCGTCTTTCACTGACAGTTATTTTGTCATAATCATCCAAGGAGGATTCCCGAGCATGTCCTGTGACCTGGATAATCTTGTGACAAGGTTTACCAGCATTCTTAAGCTTGGCAACGACGGTTTTTCGCGTCGAGTTATTTGTGATCTTCTTGCTGGACTCAAGGGGCAAACAGCTACAATCTTGGAAAAAACTGTTGAGAAAATTGAGCTTAGAAGCCTTTGTGCGTGCAAACAGTGGTCACTGAGTTTCAAAGCCCCCTCTCCCCAATTCAATGTTGTCTGCGCCTCCTAACCGTTTCCCTGACAATGGTGGCTTCCCAACTTCAACATTGAAAAGGGGGAGGGGGGGGAAAGGAAGTTACTTTAGGGATATTGTTGACTCACACATATTGGAGAAGGATTTTTGGACCCTAGGAGGCCTATTTTCTCAAGTAGTTTCGTCCAATATTGTATGACTGAGAAACTGGCGAAAAGGACCGATACACGCACTCCAGTAAATTGCTCCTGCCGTTAATTACTGTTAAATCAGATGCTTAAGAAGTTCGATTAGTTACATGGGATATATTCTCTTATTAAGAGAAATTATGGGTATTATTGAGGACTCAAAAAATCCCTTCGCTCTCGTGGCTCTCTGCTATTTATTGGCAAGGGAAAATACGATGATGAATACGGGCTCAACTGACACAATAAGAACGGTATACATTGCACTTTCACCACTTGACAAGAGACTGGCAACTGTAGAGATAATGAAAAGGTGTAGTTTACTGTGCCTTCCATGAATAAAATTAGAGCAGAAAGTAATCTTCAGCATGTGGAATTAACCAAATGTACAACTTTCTTTGCTTCCGAAATCATGGATGGCATTACATAGGTCTATATATATTGACAGAATGGATGGCTGACTGGACATCATCATTTGAGGAAAAGTACAACCGCACAAAGTATTCATAGATGTGAAATTTACATTTGATAGTGCAAAATAGGCTTAAGGAAAGCGAGCTTTTTGGGATGAACAGTAAAAAACAATTGGGTCACGCGATCACTTTATTTCATCACAGTGACCTCCGTTCGTGACACGTACCTCGCAAGTGTGAAGAGCTGTATCGCAATGGACTAAATGGTACTACCGCATCACAGAAAGAGAATATCTGTCCTTTTTGTATCCACCAAAAGATTACAACGATTAAATGCTTGGATTTGGGACGATTAACACGGGGAAGTCTTCGCATTTGAACGATTAACAACGATTTACAGTACTTTTATATAAATAGGAATGATAGTTATTGTTTTATTTCGAGTTTGTTGTTAACCGTTGAAATTGTCTGTTAGTCGTTTTTTTTATTGATCCATTGTTTCTCTTTTGCTAAGTTAACCGTGACATACCTAATGGCAAACTTGTCTATCGGCTAATATGGTCGGTTTGCGAAACATGTGTTGGGGGGATTCGCGTTGAATTTCCCGCGGGATATGGCCTTAATAAAATATGTACCGGCTAACACATAGGCCGTCACTTCCGTAACACATTCATCAGTAATGCTTTTTTTAAGACATGTGACCTCACGCTTTCCCCAGCAGATGATCGGACAAACAACAGTCGAATAGTGACAGAAGAAATCTCCAGTTTGCAAAGTGGGTTTTGGCGTATACGACACGTAATTCAGTGACATTTCATCAACTCAGGGATATATTGTTGGCTCGTTATATTTCATTGGAATGCAAACATGGCAACAACAGAGCTTTAACTGATGACAGGCCCATATGAGTGACTAACAACAGCTGCTTAGGACTTGCAACTCTTGCACTACACAGGAAATTTCAAAAGATTCTCGTACACAATCTTGGACAAAACTGTTGAGAAAATTGAACTTAGAAGCCTTTGTGTGTGCAAACAGTGGTCACTGAGTTTCAAAGCCCCCCTCTCCCCCAATTCAATGTTGTCTGCGCCTCCTAACCGTTTCCCTGACAATGGTGGCTTCCCAACTTCAACATTGAAAAGGGGGAGGGGGGGGGGGGGAAGGAAGTTACTTGAGGGATATTGTTGACTCACACATATTGGAGAAGGATTTTTGGACCCTAGGAGGCCTATTTTCTCAAGTAGTTTCGTCCAAGATTGTAGCTATAGACTTCATGATCTGTCCGATTCTGTGCTCTCCCATTCTTGTTTTCGAGTACCAAGTATTACTTGTTGGTCTGGGAATTATCGTCAGGTACAGCGGACCGGATTTCTTCAGGGCGTCAGGTCGGTGCTCCAGCCACTCTTCAAACAATTTCACGGGATCTCTCTCGCCTCCGTCCGTCGACCACATCTGCTGAGGAGAGCGGCGTGTTGCATTTCTTAGCCCTCCTTGTCTCGTTTTCGTAGAATTTTCTTTGAATTCTACCACCTTGCCATCGTCTGCCATCTGAAAAATGCTGAAATATTCGACGTAAGCGTCGTAATGGTCTTGCCTTCCTCTGAAGCCCATTGCCTAGGAGAGATTTTTGAAGTTTACGTTTGTCAACTTAAGGCCATTGTGGTTTCCAAGTTTGCCTTCTCTCCACAAGATTTGTTCATCGGTTTCGCTGTATGGCTGTGCTTTGTTTTGGGCGTTTACCTTTTCCCTGGCGTCGAAGTTGTTTCGCTTTTGCATCGAGCTTTTCTTGCGACTTTGTGAACTCACGACCGGGTATGATGCTCGCTGGATAGTTCTTGTGACGAAGATAGCGATCTGTGGCTGCCTGCATTAATCTCAACGAGTCGGGTTCGTACTCAGTACCATCTTTCTTCCTTATTTCAACGTAAAACTTGTTTAAGGAGGCTCGAAAGGGTTTTTTGACCGCGCGAAGAGTGGATCCAAATGGATGTATCCCGTGCGTGTTCTTACGTGATCCTCCCGCGAAGTTACGAGGCGCGAGCGGTGGGAGTTGTAAACAACAAAGGCGGCCTCAAATGAAAGAGTAAATCTGTCTTCTGAAGCTGAATGCGGCTATTTGTGGAATAAAAAGGAGAAGTTTGCTTCTAAAAAGAGCGTTGGGAACAGTGTACTTTCCGCCAACAAGATGACTCGGGCAAGAAAGTCAGCAAAGAAGCGCCGTTTTGAGGATGATGCTCAAGAACGCGCGATCAACGATTTTATAGCTCGCAAAAAACAAACAAACAAACCAACAAACAAGACGGTAGAATATGGTACGTAAAACTTTACAACACTACACTACACATGGCTTTAAATACTTTCGATTCATTGGCTGTTGAATGTCATAAACGTATTTAAAAAAAATCCAAACTTCATCATACGTGTACACACAGGACTCAGGCAAGGAAAACAGTCGGAAATTACGTGTAGCATGTAGTCGGGTCACGAATTATTGGCATGGAGGTGTTAGCAAAAGGGTTGGACAAGTTATGAAAACGGTAAGCAATGAATTTAAGAATCCACTTTTTACTGAAGCTCGGCTTTTTTTTACATTTTAACAAGTAAATATTACATTGCTTCTCAAGGAGTTCATTCAAAAGGAACTTCAACTTCACGTAAGCTTAATTTTATATGAAACAATTTTAACTCAAACAACTACAATGTACAAATAAGTATACATGCGGTTTAAAAAGTTTAAAACTTGACAAATATACCTGTACAGAAATTGAATGTAATCAGTCACTTCACACTATAAATAAGTTGGTGAAAATGGATAACTTGTCAAAAAAGGCCTGCATTGTATAAATAATAATAGTTTGTACTTGAGAGAGAGATCAGATATGCACTGTACAAATACCATAAATCCTGGACAGTTCCTCAGTGTTTGATACCCCAAGACTTCTCCGTAACGGAGGCTGCAGATATTCCAACCAGCTGCATGAAATTTAAGTATTGTTCTGTGAAAGTCTTCCAGGTTTGAAATTCCTTCGAAGTCAACTGAACAACACCTTGAAATCTTCGCCGAACAACAAATTGGGCTGTGTTTATGATGCACTGTTTAATTGTGAATTTTCCGCTCACGACCCATTGGAAGATGTAAAAGCACTTAGAAGAATTCTGTTTTCTCCGCCACCCGAGCCAGGCGCTGAAATTATTATGAATCGTGGAAAAACATCTTTACCGAACGAAGCCCTGCAACAAGCAAGAGTTCTTGAGCGATGACAAGAAGTTGTTGACACCTTCAGCGAAATCTCACTTACCTTCCGAATGGCTCTGTAAAGTTAACAACAATCCAGTAGTTGGCAGACTCCGGTTCGGCCTTCATTACTCTTCAAGAAATTTCAAACTTGGGATAAACGGTCTTTATGGAATTATGATACTCCCTCCATCGTCTCGAAACTTCTCGCGTCACCAAACCAAATCGTCGAGAATTTCATTGAACAGAAGAATAATTTCCTCAATATTAAAGTATTTCCACGAACAATAAACAAGATTTTTCTCTTTGCTTTGATCTCATATACGTTTAGCCTGTTAATTCCTCTCTTTATTGCCTTGGTAAGCAGATACGACGAGAGACAATTGAGTCCGATAGAATATTCGAGTCTGTATGAGTCTCGCAACTCGCGCGAATAAGGTCAGCGGTAACATGAAGAGCGCGACCGGAAATAATGATTTGCGCGACATCGCGCGAACCGGAAATAAAAGGTACAAAATGATTATCAATTTATCTCAAAAATTTGCTCGATGACCTATATTGAAATTGTTCCTGCAAATAGCATTCAACTTTATCTAACATTTTAGACATTAAAGAAAAAATCTGTAGAGTAGATGTTTTTTAATCATTAAGAGGCTATTTTTCGAATTATCTCCGTTCCACTCTACAGAATTTTCTAAAATTTTCACAGAAAGTGAATAATATTGCAAACTTTGAAAAACGCTTATAAAAAATATAGGTCACCGAGTTAGTTTTAAAGATAAATTTAAAAAAGTGACTTTTTAGGGGTAGGTCTTTAGAGAGGTATGGTTACCATGACCACGCACATGACGTCAGAAGTTGTCTCAATTGAGACTTTAACAACCCTGTTGTAAGATAACCTACGATTTGTTTAAGTGACTTACAGCAAAAAATATTAATCTTGAATTGTTTTGACATGCATATCAGCTGTACGAAACCCTTTCGAGCCTCCTTAAGAGGTCGTCAAGAGCTTGTGGGCAATATGACTCCACGTTTAAATTAATGTTTCTGGCGTTACACCATTCTGCCCCTACTGCCATCCATGTTTTGGATGCTCGAGCGGTGTTTTTGGAAGCTGCGGTTTCATTTATATCCGGAAAAAAAACGACCTTGGTCTGCTGCCATTGTTCCTGTGTTTTGTCGAACAAAAGGAGGATTTTCACTGAAGGAAAGACTGTGCAGTGGTTTTTCAGTCGGCTGGATGTTTTGCAACCGTATGCAGTTGTTGCGAAGCGGTAAACGACGTTGTGGAGGGCTGAACTTCATCTGAACTTGTCAACATATCCAGGAAGGAACTCGTCTGGATTGTTGGCATAAACATTTGTGCCATAGGATAAACAAGATCACTACTGTTTTCTAAAATATTGTCATTGTTCAAGGGGAAAAAAATTCTCCATTTTGAAGAAAGCCCCAATCTAGGAGTCTGTATACTGTTTCTTTGGTTATTGAAACCAAGGTTGTGATTGGTTGATTTAAACTACAACTTTGAATGTGATTGGTTGATTTAAAATACTTCTTCGTATGTGATTGGCTTGTTGAACTGTCCGATAACAAAGTGTCCGATAACAAACTGTCCAATAACAAACTGTCCGATAGCAACTTGGCAAGTGAATTAGTGGAAAGTAGGAGTTTTTTAAACCAATCACAATCGAGGAAATTGTAATTTTTATGATTATTCACTGAAATTGGTCGAGAAGGCTGCAGAAGGCCCAAAAAGCTCTTTTCCGCTGCCAAATGAGTCATTGGAACACATTGGCACAATAGCCTGGAAAGATCTGTCTGAATTCGCAAAAACGTACCTTCAGAAATTTGGAGCCATTTGATCGAAATAGGTCATATAAATATACAACTGTTAGTAGATCTCTCAGGCCAACAAAGGTGTCACCACGTCAGAGGATCAGTCCAAACCTCACAGGTTGAACGAGTGTAGAAAGTTAAAAGAAAAGCGAGGACGGACAACTTCTGACGTATAAAATGGTTCAAAAATTTAAATTCAATAAAACGCTTCGGTCCAAGACCTTCTTCAGTTACTACAACGTTTGAATGAAATTGAACCTTAAATAAGATTAAAGTGCTAGTGATTACGCAATTACAAGTGGCAACAATCAAATAAGGTACAAGATGACAAAAAAGAACAGAAAAGGTGCTAATTGAACGTACCAAAATCCCAAAACGAGGCCTTTGTAGCCATAAAGGGGTAATGAACAGCAAAATCCTTGGAGGGGCCCTTAAACGATGCAACTCATAATAAGTTCCTCCGGCAGGGCCTTTGAGTCCAATCAACACCTAAAAGGCTGACAAAATCCAAGAAAAGGCCTTTGAACTATCAATTATGCAGGAAAGTGAACTATGCGAGAAGACGTTTATTATAGTAAATTCTGTATTTTGAATGAAATTCCTTCTTTGTATTTAAGCCATGGGGTGCCAAAGAGAACAGTTGAGCACTCTAATAAGCCTATTTAGTAATTAAAAGCTTATCGATGTCTTCAGAGTTGTTGTGGACCTGCACCTGATCGATGCATTGAAATGAAAAATCACCTAGAATGTGTGGGATTTTATTAAAATGCGCTGCTACCTCACAAGTTGTTTTGTTTGTGAGCAAAGCCGACTTGTGATTGCGAAACCTAATTCTAAAGTCGATGGTGGTAGATCCCACATACTGCAAACGACATTTCTCAGAATCACAAGAAAGTCTGAAATGAATGGCGTATTTTTCGCCCGTCTGAAAACTAAGAAATGATTTAGATTCCACAAAGAAATACTAACAAAGGTCGCATCTATTTCTGTCACATTTTAAACAACCATTGTTGTGATGGTTTGTTTGTCCCTCTTCGGCGGTTTTGAAACGAGATGGTACTAGCAATTCTCTAAGATTCTTTGACCGACGAAAGGCTGGTATAACAGCACCATCTCTGAGGGTGGCTGCGGTGATGTCATAGCTCGCCGGTTTTGTATGGCCAGTGGTCTTCGTCACAGAGACGAGCTCTTCTGCAAGGCGCAAGGCTTCGTATTTGTCGAAGTCCTCCGTATTTGTCGCTTGTAAAGCCTGCATACGGGAACGAAATGGAAAGAGAGACTGAAATGATTGCACCCGAAGCCATGCGGAAAAATAATAATAATAATAATAATAATAATAATAATAATAATAATAATAATAATAATAAAACTATTATACTAACGGGTAAAAAGTGCAAAGAAAACATTGTAAATCTATTGCCAATCTATTGCCAATCTATTGCCAATCTATTGCCAATCTTTTGTAGTTTCCGAAACTACTCTATTTGCAAATGAATACCTTGTGCAAGGACAAATAAGCCGGGTAAAGCGGCAGTGCATCTTTTGTTCCAACATGATTAGAAGTCAAATATAACAATAAACAAATAACAATACGAAAATGAAACAATTCACGTGGAACAATGTGGCGAAAACAAGCACAGAGGAATGACAAAAACAATTCCAAATGAAGAACGAAAATTAAACAAGGCTTGCAATAAAAATAATAACTAGCTCACTGGTAGAGTATGGCAAGCCAAATGTAGCAATATTCAACTCATCTAATTTTATATTCAGTTATGTATTTTGTTTTCAACTATTGGTTTAATATTCAACTTTTATTCAACCTTCAACACATCATTCAACATTCAACTATTTATTCAACATTCAACTAGTCATTCAACATTCAACACATCATTCAACATTCAACTATTCATTCAACATTCAACGCATCATTCAACATTCAACTATTGATTTAACGTTCAACTATTAATTTAATATTCAACTATTCATTCAACATTCAACGCATCATTCAACATTCAACTATTCATTCAACATTCAACACATCATTCAACATTCAACTATTCATTCAACATTCAACGAGTCATTCAACCGGTCAGTATAAAATATGGACTGTAGACTGAGGACCCGGACTGCGGACTGCGGACTGCGGACTGGGTATAAAACACGGACTGAGTATAAAATGAGGACTGAAGGCTGCAGACTAGCTACAAAACAATGTGCAAAAGGCGGGTGTAGTCATGGCCCACCCTATGGCCTCCGGCGGTCGTTTTTTTTTTTTTTTTTTTTTTTTTTTTTTTTTTTTTTTTAACTCAGTTCATCCTGTGTAAACTGAACGTTTTCCATCAACACTCCCTGTCATACCAACGACTCTCTTGGTGGCGGTTCGCTCAAAATGTTCAGTGTTAAACAGACTCAGGAAATCAGGAAAACCAGGAAAACCAGAATGCCGTATAAATACAACTTTCGGGCAGCTATCAAGAGGCTATGGTCCTATTCCGTGCAGATCATCCAGCGAACTGGGTCCCAGTTTCTGTCGCTTGCGTGAACCAGCCATAACTGAAGAACCCAAACCAGCTTGAAATAGTGAAGCATCCAAGCATGTAATACACCTGCCCGTGGCCTTTACGATATGAAACGTAATTATTTTAATACTGAAGGCCTCATGTTTTCCTGTCGATGGAACCGTCAACAGTGTAAAGTTTATTCACATGTCATTGGCTTCCCAGTGGGGTCGACTCCCGGGCCTACCAGAGAGACATGTGGGGGACAATAAGGAGATGGATGTGATTCTTTGCCCGAGGGTAGGGGAAAATCTTGACATTGTTTTGCATCACAGATTAGGGGTGGGGAAATTCACAAGTTTGAAAACGACGTCACGGGGATTTTCAGCTGAGAGGCACCTTGTCTTGAGAGATTCCCCAACCCCCGAGGGAAATTCCTCAATTTTACAATCCCTCTGGTTAGCCCGGGGCTCGATCCCACGGGGAAGCCGATGACATATGCATTATATTACATTGCGTTACGCCTGGTGGTCAGAGCACATAGATCAGGTGTCTATTCTTATATACTTTTGAAACAAAAATTGAAAGTAAGTTCAGCTCCAACGTTTTTTTTCTCTCCTCGATCTTTTTCTTCAAAGAACATTTTGGAAATTGCGACAGGACATAATTTGGGACAGCATCAACAGAATAAAATGCACGTGCATTACCGTGGGAACGGCGAACAGTGATTGGTTGAAGTTTTCCCAAAATTTACATACCTCAGGAGACGTGATTGTCTTGGAATTTTGGAAAACATTTAATTTAAAAAGAACTAAAGGTCCAAAATATTCCGAATTCAGTTCTACCATGAGTCTGCTTAGCAAATTTGAGCGAAACGCCGCCGAGAGAACAGAAGAGAGTCGTAGGTATGACAGATTGACGGAGAAGGCTGTTTACACAGGTTTGCAGCAATGCTCAACCGAGTGTTTTGCACTTTGTTGACAGCTGTTTTAATTTCAGTATTTATTGTTTTTCTTAGCAAGAAGACCCGTCACGCGAGATTCCCGCCATTTTTATCATATTTAGCCAATCATATTATACCTCCCTCGTGGAAAATCAAACGATCGAAGAGAGACCCTGTTATTGAAAACAGTATGTTCGTGTTTTTTGCACTGAAAAGGAAAATAATTTTACTAGAAAACATTGCAAAAATATTGAAAAACTTAAACCATCTCGGTTAAAATTTTAAAATAGCCTGTTTTAAACGGGATTATGCCTCACAAAATTGAAAGTATATCAACAATACGATAGAAAAAGTTTGCTGTTGAAGTCTCGTTTTCGATTATATCTGATTTGTTAAGAATGACGGTTAGTTGGCTTATATGTATCATTTATTTTCAGTTGACTAGCTAGCTTGTGCAAAGTGGAATTGCGCTTTAAACTAGTTCAAAACAGCTGGTATATGGTGTGGACATTATTTTCCTGGTGTATCTTCAAATCCAGTAGCACGCTATAAACCCGCAGTGCGAAACACCGAGTTTTAAAAAATTGACCACCAGTAGGCCATAGGGTGGGCCATAGCCTACACCATGGCCTACGCCACAGTTTGTCCATACCTGCCTTTTGCACAGTGTTTTGTACTCAGTACGCATTTGGTTCCTAGTCCTCATTTTATGGCCCAGTCCGCAGTCCGCAGTCCGGGTCCACAGTCCATACTTTATCTTTTATACTGACCGGTTGAATGACTCGTTGAATGTTAAATGATGCGTTGAATATGGCAAGCCGTTGCTGCCAAAAGCCTATCGAGTTGTAAATCCTGGTCCAAATGTCTTTCAATATCATCGAGTTAGAAAAGTTACATGGTCAGTTTTGGAATTGCATGGTCAAGTTCTGGAGAACCATGGTTGAGTTGCATTTTGAAAGTTTGGGTTCTCGCTAGCGAGTTTTCAATTTCTAGCTAGCGAGTTTTTAATTTCTCGCTAGCGAGTTTTCAATTTCTCGCTAGCGAGTTTTTAAATTCTCGCTAGCGAGTTTTCAATTTCTCGCTAGCGAGTTTTTAATTTCTCGCTAGCGAGTTTTCAATTTCTCGCTAGCGAGTTTTCAATTTCTCGCTAGCGAGTTTTTAATTTTTCGCTAGCGAGTTTTTAATTTCTCGCTAGCGAGTTTTCAATTTCTCGCTAGCGAGTTTTTCTCAATCGTGCGCAAGCGGAATATGCGGACGGATGTTCTAGACGGTGGAGGAAACTTTAGACCATAGAGGGAAGTTGAAGGCCGCGAATGGAAGCCGTAAATTTCGCAATTTTGAACTGTTGTTTTCTTTGAGGGCTCGAACTGGCGGGATTTAAATGTACCGATATTTCATTAAGCCAAAGAACATAATGCAAACAAGACGCTCTATGAGCTTCTACCTGGGACACCTTCAACACCTTGCGAAGTGCAGAAGTAGACGTACGCTAAAACCGACTATTGGTTCGAAAATTGATCAAAGGGCCCTTGAAGCCAGCTCATTCACGTAGTGGCTAAGTGAATGCATTCGGGTATTCATTGCTGCTGTAGTCTGATGCGATTTCAATACAGGTTTGCAACATGAGGTGAAATAGTTAGGCAGAGCAGCTTGTCGATTTCTTTCGACAAAGTGACACAAATATTCTTTGTCGGCTGGAATTTAGTTGTGATTCAGTAATTTTGCATATCTTGCACTGTAAAAAACAATGAAAGTCTTCAGGATCTAGACGTGTTCAGCATCGCATGTCACGAAAGGACATTTAATGCACCTTCTTTTCTTCCTTCAAAACCTAGGAAAAATTATGTTAAGCCACTGTAAATTTATAATAGTCATAATAGTTGAACGATGCCAACACTGATGAACTTTGTTGTGCTTCCTGCATCACAAATAATGCTTGACTTAATGGCAAATTTTGATAATGATCTTTTTCTTGTCACGTACTGGCGCCACGGAGTGTGGCTTGTACAGTAGTTCATTTCACAAGTAAATCAGTTTAAAATTACTTTCGATCCGTATTAAAGCGCGGGTCAGAAACTGTACTTCTCCTGAGCCGAGCTTAATTACAGTTTAGGTCGACCCAAATTAGTTACAGTCATGAAACGATACCACGATTTCAAATAACTACAGCGAGGCTGAATTATAAAAGTAATTCAAGTGGGAGCCAGTGACATTATTTTCGCATAGCCAACTCCGAAAACAGTTTTACGTGATTCCCTCGTACAAAAACAAAGATGCATTGAGCGAAACCAAAAGCAAACCATTTTCATTTTTCATACGGATTGTTTCCGAGAATCAGAAAGCGTGCGTTCGACTTCTGCACTTGTCCAAAGTGTACCGAGTTAACGCTCACAGAGCGTCTTGTTTGCATCATGTTCTTTAATTTGGGTCAATGAAATATCGGTACACTTGAACCCCGCCAGTTCGAGCCCTCAAAGAAAACAACAGTTCAAAATTGCAAAATTTACGGCTTCCATTCGCGGCCTTCAACTTCCATCTATGTATGGTCTAAAGCTTCCGCCACCGTCTACAACATCCGTCCGCATATTGCGCTTGCGCACGATTGTGAAAAACTCGCTAGCGAGAAATTGAAAAACTCGCTAGCGAGAAATTGAAAACTCGCTAGCGAGGATTTAAAAACTCGCTAGCGAGAAATTGAAAACTCGCTAGCGAGAAATTGAAAACTCGCTAGCGAGAATTTAAAAACTCGGTAGCGAGAAATTAAAAACTCGCTAGCGAGAATTTAAAAACTCGCTAGCGAGAAATTGAAAACTCGCTAGCGAGAATTTAAAAACTCGCTAGCGAGAATTTAAAAACTCGCTAGCGAGAAATTGAAAACTCGCTAGCGAGAAATTAAAAACTCGCTAGCGAGAACTCAAACTTTCAAAATGCAACTCAACCATGGTTCTCCAGAACTCGACCATGCAATTTCAAAACTGACCATGTAACTTTTCTAACTCGATGATATTGAAAGACATTTGGACCAGGATTTACAACTCGATAGGCTTTTGGCAGCAACGGCTTGCCATATTATAAACCCGCAAAAGATAAGCTATACGCTTCAGCTGGGCTTGATATGAACCGGAAAGTAAATTTCAAATTGCCAGCAAAGCTAGGAAGCTACACGTTTCATAGCAGGGCACAATATCCGGTAGAAGCAAAATTAAAACAGCCCGCAAATCTACTAAGCCACAGGTGATCAGCAGGGCATGAAATACCTGAAAGCCAACTTAAAACTGCCTGCGAAGCTTGAAAGCCGCACGTTTCGAAGCAGGGCACAATACAAAGTAACTAGAAACAAACTAAAAATTGCCCGCGAAGCAACTGAGCTACACGTTATCAGCAGGGCATAAAATACATCAAAAGTCAACCTAAAATTGGCCGCGAAGCTTGAAAACTGCACGTTTAAAAGAAAGGCACAATATAAACTGGAATTAAACTCATAACTTACAGCGAAGCTTGGAAGCCACACGGCATAATAGAAACTGGAAAATCAACTAAGAGTTGCCCGTAAAGCTAGGAAGCTACACGTTTCGAAGTAGGGCACAATAAGAATCATAACAAACTTAAAACCGCTCGCAAAGCAGCGAAGCTTCCCGTTATCAGCAGAGCATAACAGAAACAACGGTAAGTCAACTCAGAATTGCCTGCAAACCTAGAAGACTACACGCTTAGAAGTAGGACATGATCTAACCTTAAAGGAACTTAAAACTGCCCGAAAAGCACTGAGCTGAGCAATACTCTCTAAGCAGGGCATAAAACAAAACCGGAGCCGAAAGTTGTCCGCAAAGCTAAAAACCTACACGATTTGGAGCAGGGCATGACATTAACTGAAAACAAATGTAAAACTAGAACGGAAATACAAATGCGAGAACACGTGCGCAGAACGATAAAATCAAAACGCTGAACGAACCTCTAAAGTGACCTCTTCTCGTGAGGGGTTTTGACCGGGAGGTGGATTAGGAGGCTCTTCTGGAATTTGTGGAGGTGGAGGCGGCGGAGGTTGTGCAACGGCAACCGCCTGAGCGGCTTGAAGGTTTCCGTCCACCGGGACTTGAACATCATGATGAGCCATTTAATTTTCAACTATATCACTTGGCTAGATCGACAGAATGGCACTATTCATTCTGTCACATCTCCTTTCATACGTGAGAGGTGAGACCGCTGAGAATAGTAACGTTGAATGAGTTACCGTCATCTTTTCTGCGCTTCCATAGTTGAGGGACCTACAAAAGGTAACTTATGACTTAAGATGACACAGACGGTGAACTTGCGTGTTAACTGAAGGGCGGTTTTGAGTACCAGTAACGCATTGATTCAGATGTGAGGAGGAATTTCACACGAAGTAGGCCGCTCAAAGTATTCGAACGAGTGATGACAATTCGCGGAATGAAGTTGTGTCTTTAGCCTTTTTGTGAGTAGACTCCGGGACCTGGCATGGCAAGTTTGGCGATTTTTGAATTGTAAATAATGCAATCGGTGCAATATTGTCAGCAGGACCGGTTGGCTAACCATATCCATTACACCAACGATTGGTAGCTGACGAGGGAGGTAAGTTTTAACAACTTTATATGGTGTCACAATAACAATATATGAAAGCTATCCATTTTGAATCAGCGCTTAGGCCTAATCATGATCACTAGCTATAGAGATCAGTGCCTAACCCGGCAGTTATTCTCTGCCTTTAAACAGAATGTTGTTTCGGGCTAACACTGAGGCTAACACTTAACTAAATGTAACATTATGTCAATCACCAGGTCACCTCTTAAGTTCCCAGCTAACTACAGGCTTTGTAATAGCCTACTAGAATCAATTTCCTGTCATAAATATCTTGGTGTTTTTTTCTAAGACAATCTCGAATGGAACTCCCATGTTAAATTTTTAAACACAAAGCTATGAAGATACTAGGTCTACTACGTAGGAATTCCCAGTATGTGAAGACCGTAGCGTACAATTCTCTTGTAAGACCTCATGTAGAATATGCGTCTGCTGCTTGGAATCCTTTTGAAAGACAACATACATGAACATATAAATGCAATGGAAGCTGTTCAACGCTGCGCTATAAGATTTGCTTGTTCTGATTATTCGAGATTCTCCAGTGTAACGTCCATGCAGCAGACTCTCGGTTGGGACACTCTTGAGGTCCGTCGGCATCTCAGTGCTGCAACCATGATGTTTAAAGCTGTACACAACCAGACTCGCCTGGCATTTCCAGCATCTGTTACTTCAGCTTATAGTAGCAATCGTTCTAACCACCCTCATAAGTTTAGACATATCTTTGCCCACACCAATGCCTACAAGTTTTCCTTTTTCCCACGTGTTATCCCCCTCTGGAATAATCTTTCTATGTCTGCTGTTAATGCTGAGTCCGTTACTACCTTTCAAACGAATGCTCTCCCAACAATAAGGCAATATTATAATGCAATGTACATCTCTATTTGTCGTATAAGTTAACTTAAATTTTTTCCTGCATGTTACTCGATTTTTAGCTTGTGAATTAGTTTTTTTTTTCTCCCTTCTATTTCGCCGCTGACTGTTTTTAGTACCCTGTATAGTCTATTGACTCCTAGGATTATTAAATATCTATGTATGTATGTAGGTTGTCGGTTACTGCCATATAAAGTCACCAAATGTTCCACCTTATTTTGAGATGTTATATTGCATATGTATTGCGGAATGTCTCACCTTATTTTGGAGTATCCATTCCAGTGATAACCGACCAGAAAGTTCAGTTACTTTCGCGCATGCTCATTAGAACTCTCGGGTGATTGACAGATTTCTTAGCTGGGGCGATCATTAGACACTGAATAAATTACATGATTCAGTGAGAAATTTTACTATATCTTTTCTAAATTGTGCTCATGTCTCTATCGGGGTAACAGCTTTCGTTACGGTGATATTTCACTGTATATTTTGCTATATACATGAATGAGTTGGCTCACATAATAGGATAATAATTATTATAAATAATAAATAGGAGCCGCTGATTTTTTCTACCGAAGAATTGTATCCGGGGCAACAGTCAAAGTATCACCGCTCGCCGGCATTTTTTGACAACCCTGAATTGTATACAAAGTGATATTACAATTACAATGTCCGACCATATATTTCATTTCACCCAGCAAATAAAAGATTAGATTATGGCAAAAGACGCGCTTTTTTTAAGCGCCAATTTTTTTTGCTACTC
Organism: Pachyseris speciosa; assembly: GCA_016490735.1. NCBI lineage: Eukaryota > Metazoa > Cnidaria > Anthozoa > Scleractinia > Pachyseridae > Pachyseris > Pachyseris speciosa. The sequence continues at coordinate 277,936 of JAEMWC010000479.1, forward strand.
GCTAAATATCCAACATTAATCTAGGGGGAGGGGAAGGAGAAATCATCCCTGAGAAACGAATATTTAAGGCAGTCAAGGAAAACACACACCTAAGGTTTGACGATCGTCAAATCTTCACAAGTAAAATTGTCGAAGATTTTAGGTAAATTTTGGAAATGATGCATAATACTCGGGTAAATTTTGGAAATTAAACTTGGCGATAATAATGACCTTAATAATCCGTAATATATATATATATATATATTTTCATATTTAAATTTCAAAACTCCTAATAATCCGTAATTCGTTGTGGGGGTTGAATCTCTCTTTCTTATGGTTTGATCTCGCACTGTTTGACACCAGGAATTGAGTTACCATGGAACAGTGACGTCACACTTTACCACTCGAGCACTAATCTAAATAACACACATAACACAAGCTTCCGGAAAGCGAAAGCGTTTTTGTTTGCATTTTGTTATTGTGTGTGTCTTGTAGTGATCGGCTCTGAAGATACTATCGTGCTCAACCTCTATTTTCAGAATAACGGATCTCGATTTTGGTAAGTTGCATTTTAGCATAAGCGACCTGGATTTTGTTGCGTACTGTAGCCACCTTTTAAGACGAAAACAATATTGGACATTTGGCAATGTCGACGAAATACGAAAAGCAAATGAAGTATGACCGAGACGACTGTTCATTGTATTGTTTATCTGAATTGGGTTGGACTGAGTTGTTGCAGTCTTCCTCTAAATCTCCTTATAGTATTTTCGTTTGGAATATGGCTTAAAGAATAATACAGTGGAACTCTTTAACGTGGTCAACAACGGCGGTCTTAAGAATTAATTCAAGAAGTTTCAAGTGAGATGAACATAACTGAATTTAACAAACAGGCACCGAGGCGCGAACTGCTTTATCGTTATTTTGTTAGCACTTGTCTGAACCTCAACTGAAACTGAACTAAAAACTGAAAACTTTATTTAAGTGTCAAAGGATGATGGCAGTAGGGAACAACTAATTATCTGCCCCTTAAGGCTGGTTTTCACTATCGACGGGGTCGGAGTCGGAGTAAAAATCAGAAGCGTGGAGCGATACTGATTCCGTTATGACTCCGGCGCTTATGATCTTGTAAAAACTAGATTGTCGGAGTCGCAAGCACTATACCGAGAGCATGAGAATGAGCATTGTGATTGGTTGATTCTTGCGCTTCTGCTTCCAACTCCGACAATCTAGTTTTCACTGGATCATAAGCGACGGAGACATAAGTGGAGTCGGAAGAAAATGGAAACGTTCTGATGCTTCCGACCCCGATTCCGTCGAGCTTATTACTCCGCTTACGACTCCGATCGTTGATTTTCACTGGGTCATAACTGCTCTAACGACTCCGACAACGACACCGACTCCGACTCTGTCGCTAGTGAAAACCAGCCTTTAGAATGCACATTTGGTTTGAGTGGCCGATGTGAATTGATAAAGGAATATACACGTTGGCATTTCACAGTGTGACCACTGGTGCCATTAAAAGGATTTTGTGATGCGAAACTTTATGGGTCAATTTCGGCCTGACGAAAAATTAAAAGTAGCCGTAATAACGAGGCGACCGTATGGCTGGGGTGTACTGTATATTCAAAATATGCACATTTAAGTGAGATTTGTGGAGCATGGCCGTATCCCGCCTGGCAGTCTAAGTGCAAACTAAATACACAAGACACAGACAGTGGGCGTATGAGGCGTACTTGCTTTCATTTCCGATGTTTAATAACGAGAAAGTCAAGTCGAAAAAGGAGAGGAAACATGGGAGTCTTTCAGTCGTTTTATTTATTTATTTATTTTTTATTTAAACATGTTATCCATTGTTTGCCCCCAAAGCACCAAGGCTTATCAAGGGGGCTCACAATAATACAAATTTAAATCATGCTCACACACAAAACAGACAGACACAAACAAAACACATAGTTACAACGAAATTTAGATAACTAGAGAAATACTAATTTCACAAACAGTGGCCATCGAAAAGCGATTAGTATTAATTATAAAACCCTGGACTTCATGAAATAAAGCACAGTTAATATCATAATTTACAGATTTAACGCCGTGCAATAAAAGATTAATTTTCCTAGCATCGCTGCTCGATGATCATGTTTCACCAAGAATACTAGCAGCAGAGGTAAGGAGGACGTTACTTTCAGTCGTTGAAGGAAACTGATTCCTTACACTCGTTATGCCAGAAAAGTAATTCTAAAATATTTCCGCACATCTTTTACATTAATTATGCACGCGCCACTGTCAAATTAAGACCTACTTGAAGGACCTACTTGAAGACAAGTGTCTTTCGTGTTAAGACCTACATATCCCATTGAACTTGAACACAAGTAGTGGAGAATGCATAACTGACGCCCGTTTTTTGGGCAGCTATTTACATAAAGTGGGCAGCCAGAATAAAAATGGAACAAGAAGCGCGGGATTCTTCTTAATTTATGCTTGACATGTTAAGACAAGTACAAGCAATGACGTCGCAAAAGCATGATAAGCAGGCGAAGTAGTATATCATGTTAAAAATTAAGCCCCGTTACTGCCGAGGTAAGGTCGAGGTAAAGTCGAGGTTCCGAGGTAAATCATTAACATTCAAACTGCTGAGGTAAAATGCCTTCCTGCATACTAATAAGTTGACAGGTTTACTAATGAGCGTCACTCTACTACAATAAAGGCAATAGGCTTGCCAAGACTTGCCCGCTATTCGTCAACACCGACGGGTTGGTTCTGACTGTTCTTTTATTAAGCGGTAGTTCCGTTCATGCAACCAAAACACACATATGACAGAAATTTGAGCCGAAAACTCTCTATTTCAATATCTCAGTACTAAAAATGCCGATGCTATCTGATCTTTCAGCTTTGGCGATGAGAGAGAAAATAAATTCTTAGCTAACTTTTCTTGTTTTCCACTCCGTTAGTCACGCACGCGTTATGCAAAACGGATCTCAACTCTTCCCTCAACTCTATAACAACAACAATGGAAGTTCGGAGCGCTTAATTTTCAACCCGCCGCTAATGATGGGCATGACTGTTTTCGAACAACACATTTCTTGAGACATTATTCCTTTTATTAGCGAATACAAAAATGATTCAAATACACAGATAATTGAATTGAAAAAAAATAAATACATTTATTGACAACGAAAGCTCCAACAACTACGAAGTGTTTAGCTCAAAGTATCAGGAAATTAGGATGCGATCAATCGCCTTCGTTACATTAAGAATACCAAACAATAAGACTGAAGTCCCCTTAACAAAGAAATAAAATCTGGCGAATAGAACAATACGCTGGATATTGGTTTGAAATACATTTGTGTTGAGAGCAAAAACACAGTATAACAGTCCAAGTAGGTCTAATCTTCATCTTGTGGAATAAATTGCTTCACTAACAATCGATTAAGCAAGAATTTCCGCTTATCGATGGCTAGTTCTGTCAGTTCTACCCAATCAAATCAATCCGTATCTTTGAGATCTTTTTGGGTTTCCATCACTTTTTGGAAGGCGTAATCTTTCTTCATCGTTCGCATCCACTGCAGATACTCTAACAGTACTTTTCTCAGTTCTTTTCCGTAGAGAGGAAGGAGAGCGTTCTGCGCTTTAAGGTGAGCCACATTTTCCGAATCTCAGTTCCTTTCGTACTCATCGATCAAAGCATTGAGCTGGACTCGTGGCATTCCTGAGCTTCATCCAATATACGCGGCCAAGGGTTTACGTGCTCTGTCACTTCTTGGGAAGAATCCGCGGTTTCTTGGCTAGATTGAGAGTCTTCACTGTCTTCGAAATTGCCATTACCCCGTTGAAGAAGGTAGTCACTATAACCGTCGCTCCAAGACATTTGTTACTGAAAAATGATCTAGAAACTGCTAGAATCTTTTCGCAACCACCACTGATTTCATTCAAATGCGACAAAAATGTAGGTAAATTCAAAAGAACTGAACAACCTGGCACTTTTAAATGCGCGTGCTAGCGATGCAAAATTTGTCCTTTCATTCAAAACACTAGCAAAATATCGGGCCCTAAGCGATCCGTTAAGATCACCGATCGTTTCACGTGTACCTTCGCAAATGTTATCTATTGCATAACCTGTACATTATGCAAAAAGTTATACATCGGCGAAACAGGAAGACGACTAGGTGACCGATTTCTAGAACATCTACGCGATGTTGAGAAAGATGAGAAGGATGCATCCAAACCGGTCTCTCGGCATTTTAATCTCCCTAGCCATTCTAAACAACACATGTCGATCTCCGGCCTTCCCCTACGTCAAGGTACCACGGAAAGCCGCAAAAATCTCGAGCTAAAGTTTATCTTTCAAATCGGGACTCTTAATCCCCACGGTATCAACGAGCGCTTTTCATTCAATTACACTGTAATTTATTCCTGTTTCTGACGTTACCATGTTACCACCAATAGCGTAGCTCCATTTTCTGTATGTAACCCATACACAACCCACAAATCCTCGATTGCTAAAGGCCGCCGCACACGCGAGGAAACAGCTGAGCAAAATGCCTCTCGAGGTAGATGGCTCAGCCGTTTCCTCTTGTGTACGACTCGTGAGATTTTCGCCTCGCGAGGCCGTGAGGAAAATATCAAACGTGTTTGATATTGACCTCATGACTGCTGACTGCTCCCTTTTAGTTGAGCAAAAACACAGGCTAAATATATTTTGCGAACTACGAAAAAATCACCATGTGTTGAGTAGGCTTACCGCTTTCGTTTAGTGAGGTAAAAAGTGGGGGTCACTATGCGTTTTTTAGAGCTAAATTGGTTATTTTCTACTTTTAAGGCGCTGTTTTGGGGGCTTGAGACAATTTTTGCTCTACCCCCTCCCTAGTAGTATGTGAAATATTTGCATGTCTTTTCCTTGGGCATTCTGGGATATCCGGTATGGCGACACATGCTGGAACAAAACGTTTTCTTGATTCTTCGGGAATTAGAGGACATTTTTTCAATGAAGATGGCTTTGAATGCTAAGAGAAAATTCGAAGACGTTTTGAGATGTGCATTTTGCGTATAACTTGCCCTTTTAGGCTCTGGCGAAGTGGAAGACAAACACGTACGTAAGATCACGTTTTGTAGTTTTGTCAGTTACTTTCGCAGTTGTTTCTTGTGGTTTTATTATCTTTCTGGAAGGAGTTTTGAAATGCATAAAAACTACGCAGTTTGAGAGCCAGTATTCGTGATTCCTTGCTTCTGATTTTCGCAGTAATAATAATAATAATAATAATAATAATAATCACTTTATTGAAGTCTCAAATGTATTTAGCCGAGCACAGATGCTCTACTAATTGGGGAGATTAAATCAAATCAACTCTAAATAAATCAAATGAAATCAAATGTCGGTTTTTGGTGTGAGGGGAAAACCGGAGTACCCGGAGAAAAACCTCTCGGAGCAGAGTAGAGAACCAACAAACTCAGCCCACTTATGACGCCGAGTCCGGGAATCGAACCCGGGACACATTGGTGGAAGGCGAGCGCTCTCACCACTGCGCCAACTCTGCTCCCCGTTATTCAGGCCAATTAAGCTTAAGTTCAAGCTTTTCATCAGTTACGAAGGTAAGACATCGTGTTAGGTTATATCTTACGTTCGATGAAAACATCTTTCTTTTTATTATTGTTGAAACAGCAATAAAATAAAAGAATAAAACCGAAACGGATTTGTTGTGTATTAAACCGATATGTGTAGCACATGACTTTTTTAAGCGATTCCTTTGAATCAGTTTATACAGCAGCGATATGTTTTGATTAAGCTGAAGTCTTATATTATTTCCCACTTCACTTCAATTGCTTTTCCAGCGTGATTCAGCGTAATTTCAGAAAACACACCACAATAACGCTTTCGTTTACGGGTTTTTGGTGTAGACAGCCTGTTGCCAAACCTGTAAAACTATCCGCTAAATCAAGAGCTTGCAAAAAAATACGATAACCATCAAAACAAACAATCTTCTGAGGAAATCGCGCGGGTAATCGCGCAAGATAAGATGGTTGCGTGGTGCGCAGAACGAATGCGCACTAGCAATAGGAGGCACCGTCCTTAAATTAAATGTTTTCCAAAATTCCAATACAATCACGTCTCCTGAGGTATGTAAAGTTTGGGAAAACTTTAACCAATCACTGTTCGCCGTTCCCACGGTAATGCACGTGCATTTGATTCTGTTGATTCTGTCCCAAAATTATAATTTCCCTCTCCTACTTTCCAAAATGTTCTTCGAAGAAAAAAGATTGAGGAGAGAAAAAACCCCGGAGCTGAACTTAGTTTCCATTTTTGTTTTCAAAAGTATGTAAGAATAATGACCCAATGTGCTCTGACCACCAGGCGTAACGCCGCGCAATTGAATAATAATATAAAGTTTACATTGTTGACGGTTCCAAAGAAGGGAAAACATGAATATTACATGCTTGGATGCTAGATTATTTCACGCTTCTTCCTTTTGCACAGTGTTTTGTACTCAGTCCGCGTTTTATACCTAGTCATCAGCCGGGGATCGCAGTCCGCAGTCCGGGTCCGCGGTCCGCAGTCCGTATTTTATACTGACCGTGTTTCAATCTGCACGATTCTGTAATGTTACCTCGGCAGTAACATGGCCGAGAGAAAAGAAGAGAGTTGTAGGTATGACAGATTGAAGGAGAAAGTGTTTCCAGCAATGCTGAACCGAGTTTTAGGCCTTTTTGTCCAGACCCGCCTTTTGCACAGTGTTTTGTACTCAGTCCGCGTTTTGTACCTAGTCCGCAGCCTTAGTCAGCATTTTATACTCAGTCCGCGTTTTATACCTAGTCCGCAGTCGGGGTCCGCAGTCCGCAGTCCGGGTCAACGGTCCATTCCTTCTTTTATACTGACCGTGTTTCAATCTGCACGATTCTGTAATGTTACCTCGGCAGTAACATGGCTTAATTTTTAACATGATATACTACTACTTATCATGCTTTTGTGACGTCATTGCTTGTACTTTTCTTAATGTGTGAAGCATAAATTACGAAGAATCCCGCGCTTTTTGTTCTATTTTTATTCTGGCTGCCCACTTTATGTAAATAGCTGTTCAAAAAACGGGCATCAATTATGCATTCTCCACTACATGTGTTCGTGGAATCATCTATCAATGGTTTTTCTTATATTTATCAAATCGTGCACAAACTACTGAAATTAACTGTCGTATATCTAGCAGACTAAGGGCCTGTTCACATGGAGGTGGGGGACCCCAGGCAGGTGAGGTCCCCCACCTAGGTGGGGTTACCACGCTCTCCATACAATCTCTCTTTTTTTCTCGATAGCGTTCACATGTGAGGTGGGGTACCTCACCCAGGCGGATTACCCGGTCAGCCAGGGCGGGTAACCCACCTAGCTAGGGTGAATTTTCTCCATGTCAATGCTGGAGGTGGGCTGGGGTGAGGTTCATCCCGGCAATTATCTCTGAATTCTTTTGTTAATTCTTGGTTTTCAGTCACGCGTAAGTCACGCTAGTAGAAAAATAAAATCGTCAACCATTCAATAGATAAAGTGAAGAAATTGAGATATTGTAGAAGAGTAATAAATAAACAATATGCCCAAGCTTCATGGCTGTGCAACGTCCCGTACTCGAGTTATTCGTGAAAATGTACCACTCAAACTTATTGATGAGCTCCAACATGGCGACCGGAAACGAGTGAAAAACATCTGCAACTTACTTAAGCTATCTCAAAAGCTTTCTTCGCTCTGTTGAGCAAGCAAACTTTCACATAGACGGTTGTCTTGTCATATTGGCTTTTAAAACCTTAAAAACACACGGTGAATCGATGTTTTCATTTACGTGATACGCTTGTGGGCAGACATCTGTTATGTCACACACTGTGAAAAACTACAAAATTCAAACTGCTCTATTTTCAAAACAAAGCAAGGTACTGAGCTGAAAACGTGGAAGCAGATACATTTATAATATGTCTTTTACATGATGAAGATGAAAATGCAAAAATCTGTTACTTTTGAGTTTTAGTTTTTGATGACATCATGTGAAAAACAAGAATATACGTTCTTAGCGACCTCACCCCAGCGCCCCGCATGTGAACGCTAGCTTTTGTGGACCCCACCTAGGTGGGGGACCTCACCTGCCTGGGGTCCCCCACCTCCATGTCAACAGGCCCTAAATATAAATTGTGGTGTACCCCAAGGCTCAGTTCTGGGCCCACTTCTATTCCTTCTTTATATAAATGACATTCAAAAATGCACGAATAAACTCCCAATTCTTTCTTTTTGCAGATGGCAGTAATGTTCTTTTTGCTCATAAAGACTTAAAGTCACTAGAATTTATACTGAATGAAGAATTACACAACTTATATACCTGGCTGACTTCTAACAAGCTTACTTTGAATACTTAAAAATCTAACTATGTAATTTTTCGCCCTCACCTAAAAAAGCTCAATTATCACCCTGAGATCAATATTTTTGACAATGAAAACAATAAAAAGGTTTCTCTTGAACGTAAAAACTTCACTAAATACCTTGGTTTGTTAATTGATGAAAATTTGCCCTGGAAGACACATATTAATTCTGTTGCAACAAAAATAAGTAAGACAATTGGACTAATCGCAAGGTTACGGCATGTTGTTCCTACTTGCACTCTTCTAAATATTTATCAGTCACTAATCATACCTTACATAACTTATGGTCTTATTTCCTGAGGCAATGCATGTAACACGTTCCTTGATCAAATTCTTGTCCTTCAAAACGCGCCTTGCGGCTAATATACTTTTCTGAAACAAACGACCATGCCATACCATTTTTCGTAAAAGCAAAATATTACCTGTACAATTCTTGTATTATGAATTCGTTTGCAACCTTATGTATGATATAAACGTAAATACTGCTCCAAGAGATATCTTGAATTCTTTTTTCTCGTACTTCTAGTGTCCATTCCTATAAAACGCGTTCCACTACCTCTGATGATTTTTATAGAAAGGAATCTCGCATTAATGCCACACGAATGCTTTCTCGCGTGTTGGAGGCAAAAATTTGGAATGGGACACCTGCAACTCAAAACAAAAAGTGCAAAAAATCTTTTAAACAATCCCTAAAAGGAAAGTTATTTGACATACTTCAAACTGTAGACTCCTATAATGAAGTGGAAACGGTAATTGACCTAATGAAAAACTGATCCTCTTTTGCCCTTCTCTTTTGCTAGTATAATCTGATTCTCCTTTTCCCTCTTCATTTCTTTTGATTGCAATATTAATGATGATAAAAGTACCTGTAATTTATTTTAATTTTGTTGCATAGCTTAATCAAACCCGTATTATTATGTGAAGATAAGTTTTCCGTTGCATGTTTGTAATTCATTGTTATTTTCCTTTTCTGATATGTTCTCGTGCTCATCTTGTCCCGCCTCGACTAGCTTCTTATACCTATCTGAATTTGTCAATAAATTGTTGTTGTTGTTAACATGAGGTAATAATTAACATAAAAAATTGCATGTTAATAAAATATCATTAGAATTCATTAATTCTATAATTAACAGTCTGAATGCAAAAGCAATACACCACACACAGAGTGGCAATCTTCTTTTCGATCGATATTCCTATAACTGAATTTTCGAAGGTTGTGGAATGTTGCCTAACTGATAATGTCGATAAACTACGTGTTAAGCTTTTAAAAATTCTCAAGGTTAATTCAGCAAAATACTAAGAAGAGCGGCCTTCGTGGACACTCAAAAGTAACTTAAGAAATCCAACATAATGTGCAATACCAAACGTCCTAACTAGCCTTTCTTCTACTCAGCCAAATCTTCATAATAATGACTGCGTAATCAACGGAGATTTACATCTCTCATGAAATGTGACAGATTGCGGCTGAAAAGTACCCAAATTTACCGGACAAAATACCTTTTTATAAGGGAATTTTAACCTTGAACTTCAGTCTACTAACGAAATATGGATGCTTTCGCACGCCAGAGTTTGGGGTTGCACTTCTGGCAAGTTCTAGCAGTATGCCTTAGCCAGGGTTACAAAAAAGGGTATGTGTCACTCTTGCTTGTACATTTTGAAATCAAAATTTCCCATAAAATACGACCTTTGATTTCCTAAACATACTTAAATTAAACTTGACACTTTCTCTTTTCTTTTCGAGGAATTTTAACAGGTGGTAGCAAAACAAACTGAAAGGCACATCGATCTTCTTAGGTCGCAGCTATGGTAACTAAATTGTAACAAAAGATATTTAAATTTAAAAACTGCTGACCAAAAGCACAAACCAGTCACAAAGCTCTTAACCGAATCTTGTTTTCTATTTGAAATTTCGAATAACCAGAGTCAATTAACTGTTGCGAACGTCTTTAACATTCTCCTGTGCACCAATGGCATTGAATTGTTCCTTAAAGTTATTTACATCAAAGTTAACTATAAAAAGAGAGTAAACTACGTACCAGCTTACAGCTATCTAAAACGTTTTGATTCAGGTAATTTGAAAATATCTCGATGTGTATCGTGTTCCTGTATTTCTGTGACAACCCAAGTCCCGATGGATACCGTCTTATCATCGCATCAAACAGGGATGAATATTATTTCAGACCTACAGCTAGAGCCAACTTGTGGGACAAAAATCCAACCATAATTGCAGGTAAGGCGTTTTCAAGAAATTATTATCAGGCTTGTTTTTAATTAACCTTTATATGAAAATTCCAAAGGCTTAAAGCTTAACAACATTATTAATAATGACTTTGCTGATGACCTCCGATCAGGTTGTCCAAACGTTTACGACTTATGAAGTAAGGCAAACATAATGTTAACACTGGTTAATTTAAAACCCGGTTTCCAAATACGACAGTTGTGCATTCAGCTTGTCTAAATCATAAGATGAAGAAGAGTCGAACAGGCGGAAGACAAACCCGTTGACCTTCTATATACTGGCTCGATGCTGTAATTGCTTAGCTACAAGGTAAGAGGATGAAGAGTGAGAAGATTAGATTGCATTTGTCTAATGGGATATTTGAGGATCCAAACCACAGAGGAGGGGTATGGATATTTTCTGGAACAACGCAATGACGTTTGATTCATGACAAATAAGTATGGGTTTGAGTCATGCCCATATGAGCATCTTCCAAACTAGCAAGCGCATAATCAATACTTAAATGACTATGAGTAGTACTATGATTATGAGTATGACTATAAGCTACTATGACTATGTATTTCAGTCGCTTTTTCCTTGAATTTTTTTACGGCTAGCAATTTCATGTTTCTATCGTCGGTGCTATCTTTTAATTTTTATCCTTTATTTTTTTTTTTATCTTTTCTTTACAAGAGCCGTTCTGGGACGGGGTTATTTGCCTTTAAGACGTGTATAAAGGTGGTATCATGAATAAAGTAGAGTGATGCGATAGCGTGCAGCGACTACAACTAGGACTGGTACTAGGACTGGTACTAGGACAAGCAACACAATCTCCTCTCTGAATTAACGACTATCATGAATTTCTAAATTCCTCTAAATTTACGATTACCGTTAATTTAGAACACTGTGCCCCAGGCTTGTCAGAAAAGAACAAATTAAAAAAAGTTAACATATTATTTGGACTGGATTTGAACGCGGGACTACCGCCAGAAGGAACTGCTTCTTACCACTAGACCAATGAAGAACATGATGTCGGGGAATTGTAAAACTAGATATTTATTAGTCTGGCATGGGATACCATTGATCTACAGAGTTTAGGCCGAAGCACTGATTTTGAATGGTTAGCTTTCTGTTGAGAATTGGTGATCGACTTTTTCAATTTACTTTCTAAAATTATTTCTTACCGAGTGATTATATAGGTTTACAGCAGGGTGTAGGATAAGCTCATGAATTATATACTGTAAAAGGTCTATAAAGCCCCCCCCCCCCCCCCGTCCCCCTTCTCTTAACCCACCCTCTCTAATAAGCTCCCCCTCCCATTTTGGACGCGAGATTTTGTAATTATTCCCTCTTACGAAATTACACACTTTATGCGACCCAGCTGGTTTGTTTTTAAACAAATATACAATAAAACACACAATATTGTTTCCTGCTCGGTATTAAATAATAAGGTTTCACTGCAGTTGTTTGAGATTTGTACAGAAACTAGTGAACACGGAAACGCGGTGTTCAAAGGTTTGAAATAAGCCCCCTCTCCTGTTCATAAGGCCTGAAATTAAATAAGCCCCCCGGGGGCTTAATAGAGCTTTTACGGTAATGTTTAAAATTGACAACTCGTAGGTTCGAGTCCTGTCCAAACACTAGGTATTTTTCTATCAGCGAAAGAATCGAAGGTTCGTGTCCTGTCGAAATACTGAGGATTGTTCTTTAAAAAAAATTGTTGACTTCCAAGAATTCCTTTCAGACTGTCAGTGTTCTAAATTAACAATAATCGTAAATTCAGAGAAATATGAGAATTAACAATAATCGTAAATTTAGAGAGGAGAACGGGGACAAGAACTAAGACTGGGACTGGGACTGGGACTGGGACTGGGACAAGGACTAGGACTAGGACTAGGACTAGGACTTTGACCGTAACCGTGACCGTGACCGTGACCGTGACCGTGCATGACAAGAAATGAGGGACACGCGTGCGCAGCTCGTAGCGACACAGAAAAAATCACGCTAAAAATATGTCCTGCAATCAGCATTGAAGATGGACTTTTTTCAAGTCTACTTGGATGAAAATAAGTCTTCATAGAAGCGCCATGAGTGCTGTGGATATTTTGCAAGTTCCAAGTACCTCCGGCCATTTTGTTATATCATTCTTCTCTTTCCCAGGCTTTTTACAGATAGAAATCCTCGGAAAAGACTGAGCATGACGGCAAATCCTTGCGGCGAGATCGCGGGAAAATTAAACAGGAGGAAATCAAATTTTCCATACGCCGTGATCGTTCGAAGTACAGTACACTTTCATACGCCAAGAATGTCCGATATTTCGGCTAAACAGACAAAAATCGATTTATTCATTAGTGGAAATTTTCCAGATAACAAACTTTCTTTATTATCTTTATTTCTTCGCTGTTGTAGAAACCGTAGATTACTCGACAGGGCTGCCATCTTTTTTATTTTTATTTCTTTTTATTTTGAACCGCCTGCAAATTTCTATAGCTACGATCATCCAATAGCATCTCGCCAAAGAAAAAAAGCAATTGATAGCGCTCTAGGCTGCTCTGAAGTGACGCCGCCCCTCATGTCCCTCATTTCTTGCCATTTCTTTCTGTGATTGTGATTGTGAATGTGATGCAATTGGCTATTACCATGATTATTTTGTTCAGGGATGGATTTGAAACCTGGAAAGGAGGGTGGCACATGGCTTGGAGTAAACAGGGATGGAAAATTTGCGGCCATCACAAACTATAGACAGTCATCTATGTTCTATAATCCAAATGCAATTGGAAGAGGGTATCTTGTGCCAGAATTTCTAGAAGGAGATGGTAATGTAAGTGATTACCTGCAAACAGTGAGTAGCAAGGCTGATTGGTATTATGGATTCAATCTGTTAGTGGGGAAATTATCACTAGCTGGTGCCTCCAAAGTGGGATACTATTGCAATATCGAAGGGAAAGAAGTCAAGATGTTACTCCCTGGAATTCATGTGCTATCAAATAAAGTGGTTAATTGTCCCTGGCCTAAGATGAAGTATGGTGGGCGACATTTTACCAGGATAATAGACCATATGCGCAATCACACTAAAGAAGAGCTTATTGACAAGCTGATAGAACTACTGACGGATCGGCAAAGGTTAGTCGTCTTAAGTAAGGTTTCATTTTCCACACCATTATATGGAATAAATTATGGTGAAGAACGTCTTTGCATTGTGCCTTAAGTTAGATCCTTCTTTCGCTAAACTGTTAGCAAATTGACTCATTTACGAAACAGTTCGCGTTACAAATAAGACAAACCAAACCAAAATCAATCTTGTACTCAGCATACTACAATTTTTCTTCCATTTATTCCACACAATACATATTACTTATATTTTACTTACAATACACTACAAACTACAAAGAAAATTAAGATCAATTACTTACACTACATTTACATTACATATACACAGTAGTACATTACAATACGTTATTGACTGAAAGTAGTTAGATCACAGTAAAATTAAAATCCATTACTTACACTGCACGTAAGGCCCGGACAAACGGCTTCAACATCCGTTCGATTTTGTTGAGCAGCAAGGTCGAAACCGTTTGCCACCCCCATTCAACACCTTTCAACAGTGTTGAACTAAACATGTTGAATGGAAGTTGAATCGATGTTGAACGAGTTTACAAGCGTTTAAACTTTGCCTCAACACCCATTCAACATTTCTTTTGGTATCGCGAATGTCGGCGATTTTGAAGCCGTTTGCCACCCGCTTTCAACATTGTTAGGTATATGCGTGCGCACTAATCGGTCTCTCACAGACGTATCCATAGTAAAAACCGCAGGACTGAATAACAGTTTACCACTCGCGGCGTTCGACATCGTTCAATAGGGTGCAACAAATTCGAACGGATGTTGAGGCAAATGTTTAAGCCGTTTTGCCCGGGCCTTTACATTACACATAGTACATTACAATACACTATTCGGTGTAAGTAGTTAGATTATACAGTATTCTCTCGAATAAAATTTACACATGTACTAACGTTTATTTAAGCATAAAATCCATAAGTATACATTCCTAAAATTTGGTTTATCAACGGAGTTGATAATGTAAATTGACCACCGTACAGGGATTCCATTAGCTGACGTTTCGAGCGATAGCCCTTCGTCGGAGCGAATAGAGGAATTGTGGGTTGTGTATGGTTTATATACAGAAAATGGAGCTACGCTATTGGTGGTAACATGGTAACGTGAAAAACAGGAATAAATTAATTGAATGAAAAGCGCTCATTGATACCGGGGGATTATGAGTGCCGATTTGAAAGATTAATTTTTGCTCGAGATTTTTACGGCTATCCTTGGTACCTTGATGTAGGAAAAGACCGGAGATCAACATGTGTTGTTTGGAATGGCTAGGGAGATTAAAATGCCGAGCGACTGGTTTGGATACATCTTTGTCCTTTTTCTCAATATCACATAGATGTTCTCGGAATCGTTCACCTAGTCGTCTTCCTGTTTCGTCGATGTATAATTTTTTGCATAATTTACAGGTTATACAATGGATAACATTTGCGGAGGTACACGTGAAACGATCAGTGATCTTAACATATCGCTTAGGACCCGATATTTTGTCAGTGTTTTGAATGAAAGGACAAGTTTTGCATCGCAAGCGCGCGCATTTAAAAGTGCCAGGTTGTTCAGTTGTTTTGAATGCGCTTCTAACTAGAAAGTTACGTACATTTTTGTCGCGTTTGAATGAAACCAGTGGTGGTTGCGAAAAGATTCTAGCAGTTTCTGGATCATTTTGCAGTATCTTAAAGTTATTAAGAATGATGGCTTTAACTGGGTTATTATGAGGGTGAAATGTGAGGGTGAATGGAATTCTGTCATTCATAGTGGTGGAAAGTCGTAACAATCTCGAGCAAAAATTGATATTTCAAATCGGCATTCTTAATCCCCACGGCATCAACGAGCGCTTTTCATTCAATTAATTTATTCCTTTTTTTCACGTTACCATGTTACCACCAATAGCGCAGCTCCATTTTTTGTATATAAACCATACACAACCCACAATTCCTCGATTCGCTCCGACGAAGGGCTAACGCTCGAGACGTCAGCTAATCGAATCCCTGTACGGTGGTCAATTTACATTATCAACTCCGTTGGTAAACCAAATTTCCGTGTTTCACACCCCCACTGACGCAGTACCACAGTTTCTTTAGAAACTAATCCCCCATATACACTCCTAACATTGTTACGCAACACGCCCAGGTATTTTTATTTATTAATGGTCTGCTTGTAATTTGAAAGGAAGGAGGGAAAGACCATTATACTACGACATTGACCACGTATCGTACAAGTCCAAATGTAGAATCTCGCAACTGAAAACAGAAAGTAGTGGTGTTATTTTTAATGGTTGGGGTTTTAAGCCAATAACTAACGAAGAAAATATAAAGAGTAAAGATAAAGATAAAGAAGATAAATCAAAGTACAGGAGAGGTTCGTTTTTGAGCAGCCAGTTTTTCTAAAAATCCTGCCAAAAAGTAGTGCCGGGTACCCGTGCAGTTCCAAAATAATTGTATTTCTTTTGACAGAAGCTACATAGGTTATTGACCATAAGGTTATTTTTTTTTTCCAAACAATTATTAGTGGCTAATCTTCTGTGGAAGACCTTCAACTGAAATACTAAGAAGTTGGAGATTTTGGTACACTGGAAAGGTTTTCGGTAAATAGCTACCCAGCACATATGTTCATTCTGTTCGACTATGGAGTCCATTCACCATTTCATTTGACTCTTTTGGGGAAGTTTTCTTATTTTAATTCCTAGCAGTTTCGGTACACAACCCTGGTCGGTTTCCCGGCGTTAAAAATTTTTGACGGGAGCTATGATAGTGAGAGTCTTCACTAGGCCTCTTTTGTTTAGATTTATTCTTTCGTCAAAGGGTCTTCACAAATTTCAAAATGGTTTAATTTGTTTTGTGAAGACTTTTCGAAGAAAAGGTCATCATACTTATTATCATAGGAGCCAATTTTGGATCGGTTAAGTCCTTCATAAAACGCTTCGTATTGGTTTAGGATTTCCATGTCCGTTGTTACAAAACTTTTTGATCTGCTTGTTTTAATTGAGAGATCGTTGCTTGCTTAAAATGCCTTTTCACTAGATTGAGGAAATACTTTGTTCTCGCTCTCGTTAAAACACCTGCATCTAGCTCCCAATATTGAACCCTTCGTCCTGTATTCAATAATTTTTTTTCCAGTTCCCTTTTATGGATTCTAAAGTGTTGAGAACATCAGGAATATAAGTTGTGTTACTTCCGTTAGAATCAATTAAGTGTTGCAAAGTGTAAATTTCTTTCTCGAGTTCTTCTTCACGGCGTGAAATTTTGGCCTCTTTTTGTGATGGAATAATTATCTATTTTATTAAATGTTCTTTGATTTTAAGTTTGATCATCTCCCACAACAACGCACTGTTCATCGCGTTATCATGCGCGTGGGTCTCTTTAATATATTGTTCGAGTTTGATTTATATACTCATTTTCATTCAGGAAGGACGTATTAACTTTCCAGAAACCAGGACCTATTAGATTGGAATGTGAAGTAAAATTCAATCAGATTATGAGCTCGAGATTTCTATCGCGTGATAGCTGATGAGGGCGCAGCCCGAATCAGCTATCACGCATGCAAATCGAGAGCGAATCGAACGAATCGACTCAAAAGGCACTAAGGCCACAAGGTAGCGGGCATTACCCTTAAATCTACCAAAGCAAAGATTGAGCCCTTTTGAGTGGCTTCAGCTTACTGGATCACATTAATTTGTGAAGTATCCTTGTCACTCCAGCCACATCCCACAAGCTTTACGTTTTCATTGCTTGTTTTATTGATATGTGGGTACTTGAGCCTGAGCATTAGCTATGCCATGCTGATGAGGCCTAACAAGGCCGAAACAGCTGTCCATGGCTGCTAATGGTTGGGCTCAATCTTTGCTTTGGTAGATTTAAGGGGTAATGCCCGCTACCTTGTGGCCTTAGTGCCTTTTGAGTGGCCTCAGCTTACTTGATCACATTAATTTGTGAAGTATCCTTGTCACTCCAGCCACATCCCACAAGCTTTACGTTTTCAAAAGCATTTTTTGGATTGGAAAATACTTCTTTTGATGTTAAAACTAAAATTATTACTGAATATCATAGCGACTACACCATGGTTACTGGCACTACCACAGAAAACAATTTTTATCCCCATTCAGCAGACCACAAACCACGGTTTGTCTTTTCAGCACAATGCACTTCTTGAAGCATATAGATAGAGTATGTTTTCTTTCTGAGCCAACTGGAAACCTCACATCAAGCAGTTTAAGGTGGCTCACACCGGTTTCCAGTAGTTTTATTTTGATGTATCATTACTACCAATCTTTATATGTTATTATCTTTATTTAGTGGTATCAAAAAAATGCCCAATCATTGGTGAACAAGGTATGAAATTTTTTGACATATTGGGTTACCATGGCAACCTTTCACCGGTTTAAAACATCCTGAATTTTAGTTTTAAGAAACAGTAACTCAAAAAATGAGTTCGATGACCCCATCTCCTGTTGTCGGTAAAAAAAATAGCATGATAAAATACAACTTTTTGCAAAGTTAAAACAATGTAGGGGCAGATTCAGAGCCACCTTAAATCTAACAGGTTATAGTGTTGCTATGGTAAGGTATTGTGTCGAAAAAAGTTTCATAAGTTCTTCACCATTGATTAAGCATTGGTTTGATACTACTATAAAGGTTAAAACTTATAAAGATTGGTGGTGATGATCCATCAAAGTAGAAGAGCTGGAAAGTACTAAAACCGGTTTGAACCACACTAAGGCTCGGGTTTGAAAATATGTTCAAAAATATGGTTGATCGCCAATATCTTTCTCCAGATTGCCTAGAAGCGTATGAAACTTTCCCTTGGAGATAAATGTCCTTTGCCTCAACGTACAATTTTTTGTCACGTGACCAGTCACGTGATCACAATATGAAAATTCTTACATCAGCGATTTGCTAGTGGATTTTATGTTTACAGATTGATAATATAGCTCCAGTGATTTTTTAAGAACGAGTTTCGACTACTGCTATAAACATATACGCAATAAAGAACCTTCTAGCAAATAATTTAAAACGGATTTCGTAAACTAGAAAACGCCTTTCCTTGATGAAATATAAATTAACAGAAAAATAAACTAAAGACAATGAGGTAATTATCAAGTCCAAACAGTACGCTTCTGTTGTAGTAGCCTGCCCGAGCGCGAAGCGCGAGACAAAGGGAAGAGAAAAATAAGCGTCTGTCGCCAGTCTATTGACTCGATGGAAACCGAAACGCTTGCACGTGGGGTGTCAAAGGTATTTCAACGGAGTGCGGAAAGTTTGCTAATTCAAAGAATTTGCTGAACGCCACCGACCAGTACCATTTGCTGAGTTTAGAAACTCTGCTTTTGTGAAAGAAGTTGAGGAGAAAACGCCTCTCGTTTACTCTGCTTTATGAAGTGCTGTAAGGAATGCCTTGGAGTAATAACGCTCGGCGCTGCTTCCTGTCTTTCAACGAGAGCGAGGTCGTCGGCCTCTTTAAATAGAAACAAAGTAATTCTTCAGCATGGTGGCTGTAAGGCGAGTGGTATTTCTCGTTTGAATCGAAAAAGTTTTTGCAGCGGCCACAATACATCTACTCGTGTTTAAACGCAAATGGGAAAGGGATTTGACGAAGATGTTATCCAGCGGAAGGAAGCCATCAAAGATACTATTAAGAAGAAAAGTCTTCTCCTGCAGGAGGTAAAAACAGCTCAAGTCCCCGAATTAGGCGAAGATGACAAGGAGGTAGACATCGCAATCGACTTTCAAAGGAAACCGTAGCAGGCTACAAACACTTTTGCGATAAGAGTTTCGAACGATGTGTATACACTTACTTCGCCATGTTTGTTGTTTGGGGTGTATTTTCTCAAATTAGAATCAGATGGTATGAATTGACCAATCAGCGTTTTTCTATTATAACCAGACGGTTGGTTGGAAGAGCATAAACAAGAGACTGGCAACATGCGCTTATTTTTCTCTTCCCCTCGTCTCGCGTTTCGTGCTCCATGTCTCCCTGAGGTTACTGTTGTAGCTTCACTAAATCAGCGTTTCCAGTGTAAATCCAACATATCTAACTTTGATAAAGCTCTCTTGAGCCACTTTTGTGTCCAAAACATTGAGCTGCAGCTGGAAAAAGGAAGAGTTTTACGATCCTTATGAACTTTTCCATAGCGAATGTTTTGACAAAAAATAAACAAAGAACATTCTTGAGTCCTAACTACTTTCAATTGAAAGCGTAAACGAATTCACAACGCCGTGTGAAAATCAACACGAGATTCTTGGAGAATGTGGATAAATTTGACAAGTAACAGACATATCAGCCGTAGTAATCTAGAAAAATTGCTGAACATGTCCGTAGAAAAGAAAAAAGGAGTACGAACCTGATTGTTTCGATCAATCAACAGGAATTGACGGGAATTGACGGTTCAAAAACCACAAAACAGCAAAGCATTGCATGCAAACAAATTACGATGCGTATTTTTATTTGAAGATTCTTAGAAATGGTGGGGAAATTTAAGAAGTAACAAAAATATTTCGTAGCAAGCTAGACAGATTGCTAAGCAGTTTTGACATACATTTAAGCGAGAAAAACAACGGCAAACAAACAACAAAAAACATTGCTAGAAGAACGATGCGCATGTTTCTTCGAAGATTCTTGGAGAAGTGGAGAAATTAGACAAGTAACAAAAATATCTCGTAGTAAGCTACAAAAAGTGCTGAGCAATTTTGGCATAAGTCTCCGCTGAAAGGACAAAAAGGAGTATGAACCTGATAATTACTCGGGCGAGGAACGCCGCCCGAGTCTGAAAATGAGCTCCGTTTTTCTTTGTCGTCGTCGCCGTCGTGGAGTTTCATCCACAAAGTCCACTTCCGGCGTTTCTGCACAAGCGCTAAGTAATAATGGTCATTTTGGAATAAGTAAACTATTTTTACCTAAAAGCTATGCTTAATGACCATGGCCTAGAGGTCATCTTCACCGCTTGTGATGTAGATGTTCCGGGTTCGACTCCAGCTGTCGACACAATTTTTTTTTTGCGTTCCTTTTTTTCATCTTCTTTTTTAATATGTTTTTCACAAGTCTTATAATTATTGTAAGTTATAAATGGTTGAGCTGTAAAGCAATTTTTAAGGGATATATCACGAACCGATGAATGATGATAGTCTTCTCGGATAAGGACGATAAACCGTAGGCCCCGTCTCACAACTCTTCATAATTGATTCTGTGGGACGTAAAAGAACGCACACACTGTTCGAAAAGAGTAGGGACGTAGTTCCCGGTGTAATGGTCTATCTCTCATCTGATGATTAAATGCTCGGACATATTAGCTGCACAAATAATGTGATGTATGTATGTATGTATGTATGTATGTATGTATGTATGTATGTATGTATGTATGTTTGTTTGTTTGTTTGTTTGTTTGTATGTATGTATGCCTGTTGTCACGTATCGGAATGCGTCGATTCACCTTCTTTGAAGTCTGAACAGCTACTAGGTTACGAGAAGTGTCCATACGAATGTTTGCAAGTTTAACAGCGAGAAGAAAGCTTTTAACATGACCAAACTTAACTCGAGATTTTTTTAAATTAGACTGCCGTGTTTCCCCATGGCCGCTTCATACTAAACTAATTTTGAGCGGTGGTACATTTTGTTGAATAACTCAAGTACGGGACATCACACCCCCTGATACTTTGACAGGTAGTTTATTTACTATTTTTCCACAATATCTCAACGCAGAGCTTCATAATAGCGCCATTTCTCGCTCGGCTAAGCAGATACACAACCCACGTGCACAGTGCCTTGATAGTTTTACTGTCACTTTCCATGTCCACCGAGGAAGCTGAAATATTCTCAGCCGGCGCAAAACATTATCCAGTTATAACGAAGACAGCGCTTGAGAAACCACACGAGCTTTTCCCCCGAAGACACGAACACCATAAAATTATCCAGCTAACCCATTTCGCTGTTTTTAACATCCATCGCTGATTCTTACCGGTTCAAACAAAAAGACTCGAGAATTAATCAAGTAGACGGTGAAACTTCGTTGTTTACAGTCTATAGACTGAGATCTCTAACTTTTTCAATGAAGCCTGAAGCGCGCTAGTTGTTGAGATTTTCTTGACAGCTTTGTGCAACATTTTGTCGGAATTTGAGAAGTGCACGTGCAATGTGATCGGCTTTTTCTCTCGAAAAATGCCGATACCACTACAAGATTATAAGTTTCTTATCTTTTTGACTTCAGTTTGTTTCTTTGTTTGTTTGTTTTATATTATTTCTTGCGAAAATGCGGAATATAACACGGTTTTATTTGGAGTGTGACATTTCATTTGTTTAACATGGAAAGGTGGACCTCGGTAAGTACGACGTACTTACAGTGACGCCATAACTACGTTGCCGTCATAACCAAATATTCTCGCACAGACGAGTTACATATTTTCTTAGCCATGGTGAGCGGAGCTTCGCTATTAATAATGTCATATACAAGCGCTTTGCAGTCCTCTTCATCCGTTTCAATAATATGATTGAAACGTAAATTTTCCCTTCTGGTGTATTGTTCAACTTTAATATTGTTTTCGATTTCCGAGGTTAGCCGTTGCTCTAGCCATTCGATTTTACTTCGCAGGGCGACCATTTCAGCGCACGTTTCTTTAATATCCCTCTCTGTCTTTTCTTAATTAAGCAATTCAACCTCTCCTTGAGTCGCGTTCAGGCCCTGATTAATTTCTTTAACTTCGTGCTTAATTTTTCATGCCCAGCGTCTGATTTAAATTCGTACCTAAAGTTTGCCCACATCAGACACAAAACCCACGAATCCTGCCTCTATGACCTCTCTTAGGACATCTATAGCCATCCTGATTTGTCCATCAAACGCCACATCATCGCTGTTTACCGACGAACTCGAACTTCTCTTGGAGGTTACACAGAGCCAACGAACATTACCAAAAAGTGTTTAACTAAAGCTTGGGTTTAAGCGAAAAGTGAAAACGTTCATTCAAAAGCACGGCAAAGCAACCCACATTGCCGAGCGTTAAATGCAGCCTCTGGACAGCATGGCTAGTTAAATCATGGTCTATCAATGTGGAAGTTGATTTCAGAGTTGCAGCATTTGCTAGTTCCTAGAAAGTTTAGTTTTTTTTTACCCAGGCTTTACTTGTTTCAAAATATTTAGAGTTTCATTTAATGTACAAGATGGCATATCGATCACATCCCTATCAATACACTCACCACCGTTGTCACATTGCTACACAAGCATCGTCATGATCATCATGATCATGAACATCATCATATGGTGATCATTATCGTCATCGTGATCGTGATCATCATCGTCAATACCACTATTACCACCAGCATCTCTACCAGTACCAAAATCACCACCAGTGTCATGATAGTCATCAGCAGAGGCAACAATAGCAGTAGTATCAGCACCAGCAATATTTACACCATACCCACCGACAGCCACCATCACAGACAGTACCACCAGTCCATCATCATCATGAAAATCATCATCATCATCATCATCATCACAATCATTATCCTCCTCTTCCTCCTCCTCAACATCAACACCTTTATCATCACCAGCACTTGCAGTAACGTCACCACAAACACCATCCTAATCATCACCATCACCACTACTATCACCATCATTAAACCTCTTTACAAATACTCTCATCATCGTCATCATCACATCATCATCATCATCATCATCATCAACATCAACATCAACATCAACATCAACATCATCATCATCATCATCATCATCATCATCATCCATCATCCATCATCCATCATCATCATCATCATTTCTGATATTCTATTCCGAATTATTGTCATCATCATCACGGTAAAAAAGGACCGTTTGCATTACAAGGATAACCGCTAGTGTCGACGATCATCTTGAGCACGGCGCATAATGTAAGCCGAAAATAACGAGGATTTTTTTTGTCTATGTAGAAACTTCAGCTATGAAGATGGCCTCAGTTTTACAGCTTTGCAAGATGAAGGGGGCGATGAAAATTACGTTCGTCTTTTGACAGCATCCCAATCAATATTCGTGGACTGTAGAGAGATCTCATTTGGAACAAGGTAAATACTGAAATATTTTAGGTACTTTTTAAGCAGAAAAAGTACGTAATAACAATAATATATAGATTTAGCCAAGCCTAAAAGCGGAGCTCCACCATTATAATTATTATTATTTTTTTTTTTACCGTTATTGAACAACTTCACATTGCTTTCCTTGCGTCAATAATATTTTACGTTTAGCTGGAGCAGTCAACAGGAATTGACCGCGATTCAAAAACCTCAAAACTTTAAAACATTACAAGAAAACAATACACGATGCAAATGCCTTGCTAGTAGTAAAGGGATAGTTGGAGGATAAAAGGAGACGCCAAAAGATGGAAGGGAAAAGGAAAGGAAAAAAATTAAAAACTAAAAAAAAAATGAAAAAATTAAAAAATAATAATAATAATTTATTCCAATTTCTATTTTCCCAGTTTCGAAGATTTTCCGACAGTTTCTGAAGATTCTCCTATAGCTTCCGAAAATGACCCGAAGAGAGTTTTCCGAAGGAAACCCGAAGAGATTTTTCCGAAGATCCGAGGAGGGAACAATGGTGGTTTTTCCGAGAAAGGGTTAACGGAGCGGAACGGGTTTCCGAGTAAGCGAGAGAATATAAACATTGTCTTGATTTCGAAGTGTTTTTATTACACATCAAATAAAACCTAACCTTTTTACACGTGTTATATTCTACTCTATGGCTCATTCAGTAGAAGTGGGACAAAGGGACATTAAGGCTTTCATAGCTTTACCGTTAAGCAGGAACGATTCGGGTCCTATTACAGCACTCCTCCGCTCTAATCTTGGCTCGCTACATTCAATCCGCGCGTGGCGCCCACAGAAAACTCGTTTCGCGTATTGATTAGCTACTTCACCTTACACAA
This sequence comes from Pachyseris speciosa, assembly GCA_016490735.1. Lineage (NCBI taxonomy): Eukaryota > Metazoa > Cnidaria > Anthozoa > Scleractinia > Pachyseridae > Pachyseris > Pachyseris speciosa. The sequence goes on from JAEMWC010000479.1 coordinate 302,527, forward strand.
CTGTTGAGGAGAATCAGTAATTCGTAATAACAGTTTGAGTAGAATTCTAACACGTCTTTTTCCAACAACAGCGCCGACGGGATCTAGCTTGGGAGCTTTTACGCACTGTGTTAATGTTTTCTTGTTGTAATCATAGCTATACCATTGACACTACAGGTAGTCATAGAAAAACAGCGGTTTCTTCATCTTTCGCGCAATGTTCGCTGTAAACCCTGTTAATCCTCCGATCGCCTCAACATCTATTTCACAGTCGTCAACGATTCGTCCAAACGTGTAGACGGTATTAGCCGCTTGAACAATATCAAAGTCCCGCACCACCATCTGTTGTTGTTTTTGAGTCAATTGACTAAACATCGGCCACGAACGTCGACATTTAGTGAAAACGTCGAGATTGTTAGGATTTGATACGGTAAAACATTCGGCCAGCAGACGATTGTCGGTAAGCGCAATGTCTCTGCAGTCATCCGGATACCTTTCACAAACTATCCTGGCTTCGCGGTTCGACCTTGAAATTTTTCAGCCTGTTTTGAAATTCACACACCTTCCTTTTGACTCGCTTTGACTTGCTTAGCCAGAGGATGTGTTGCAGTGATGAGAGAGTGTAATTTGTAACCTCTTTCAAGTTCAATTGCTAGGACTGTCGCGCCTAAGCCATCCTCGCCATTTGTGATGATATATGCTTGGTTCGACATGATCTTGTAGGATACGGCAGAATGCAGCACAGTCAGTAACGTGAGACGTTTACTTTGAATGGCTTTGCTACACGTTTATATTTACTATGCTAATTACACTGGATCTGTGTTTCACCCATAGTTTAAATTCCACGAGTGTTTCTTAAGACAATTAAAAAATAGCTGACCGTAACTTCATACATAGTTTAAATTCGAGCTGGAGACGTTAAGAGAAAGAAGGCGTTTGTCTACGTTCCCGATGGTGACTGCACGATGATATTTTGTAATTCGAGTGTTGAATGTAAACAAGAATGTTTCGCGTGAATCAACGCCGTTCAAAGTTTGTAATTCGAATGTAAAATGTATGCTTATCCGAATGATGAAATCAAACAAGACTGTTTTGCGTGGTTGTAAAGCCCACATGGAAGACGATTTTGTCAAACTTACCTCGCTGCGTTGGTCAACGAAACCGCTCTCTCATTGTGAAATCAGAAGTAAACACGGTTTTGATTCGAGTTTTACCTTAGCTTATTGTAGAAAAACGAAAACATGAATCAAAGCGCCGACGGAGAATTAAAAAAATGTCAAACGTAATGTAATGTGTATTTATATACCGCTCATATCACATAGTCTCATGGCGGTTTACAACACTGGCCGGGGGACTTTACCAGACTGCTTACAACGCAGTTTACAATTAATGAAGTTGAGTTATGAGTGCCCCCGTAATATCAAATTAAGACAGACACTAGGGGTGGTCACTGCCAGAGTTTGTTACGTCCCTAGTGGTTCTTTTACGTCCCACAGAATCAGAGAATTATGAAGAGTTGTGAGACGGGGCCTACGGTTTATCGTCCTTATCCGAGAAGACAAGAAAGTCTAACCGTTTGTAGATGTCATTACAAAGGCAGCACTTTCTCCTCAATTATTTAAAGACCCCGAGTGTTGGTCCGGCCGGGGTTTGAACCCGCGACCTCCCGCATGGTAGTCCGGTGTTCTACCACTGAGCTAACCGGTCTCAGACGCTTGCGTTTGATTTGCCTGAATCTTTCTATTGCGATGGTAAGGTGAAAGCTAACGACACACAGACACACAGCAAAATGTGAGAATAAATGAATAGACAACGTCGCAGAGGGACCTCGACTACAAGAATAGTTCATTAAATGTTATTGTTGTCCCTCAAACCTTAAATGCCAATTTCAGTCAAACAACTTCACGCAGGGATTCACTTGCAAAACATTTTATTGTGTTCAACATTGATTGAGACGAGAATACAAACATCAATTGTAGAGAGAAGAAATGTCTTTAAAAAAAAAAGGCGCCCACGCAGCGAAACATAAACGTGCCACTGATTTGTCTCTTAAATTTTACCGATATCATTCAGTCGTATTCTGAGCATCCTCGGAGACCCAGGGACGGGACAAAGATTCGGGACGAGCGAAAGTTTACAAGGCAGTCGGGAGAGTCCCTGGGAACATTTCTTTATCGGACTCGTTCCAGAAGCTATTGAAATCCAGCTTCGTGATTGGGCGGAAATTTTCTGGCAAGGAATTTTTTTCTGCCCAATATAAAATCGGCGATCAGCTTATATATCGCACTCCTTTGGTGACTCCTTACACCAACAAGTAAGCGGTCAATCTGGTGTCGACCATATTTTTAGTGGTTCCACTTGTCTCGTTCGTTCGACAGATTTATCCTACGAGGAACATTTGGTGGCAAGGGACCCACAAAACCCAAAAATCCACAAATTAAAATTGGCCTCAAGCAACAATCACTTGTAAGGAACTAGAAAAATCAAGATGAAGACCGACAGCAGGAATCGTAAACTTCACTCGAAGAACAGCATGTAACTCGGTCTCTCTTTCTCTGATTAGGATCATTGTTGTTTGGTTTGGGCTTTTTTCTCTGGTTTACGTACGAGCAATGCGCCGCTCCTGAAACTCTTCGGGACGATGAAATTTCTGTTGCACGGGCCAGACAAGTTTGCCGATCGCGCGAGAAGCACGCAGCTCGGCGGGTTAATATTTTGCTCACGAAATCCAACCTTGCAATCGACCGTCTCAGCTCAATTTCGAGAGAGGTCGAAAAACACTGAAAACATCCAGCCAAGCGGAGCAAAAACACTCGTTCGCTTGCAAGCAAAACTACAAAACTAACAAACAATTTCAGGAGCCATTTCAACTATTTCTTTGCGAACAAAACGAGTAGAGATGATTGCTATTTATATCTAGTCGAAAACAAAATACAAATTTCATTCCTGAACAAAAGTAACAATGATTAAACCAAATGTTAAGCTTCAATTCAGTCACCTGTGTTGTAGAGGTTGGTACCACTTGAAAATACGAATCCACTTTTGTTAAAACACGCATCTGGAAAAATAGCAAACGGTTTGTCCAAAGAAAGAATTTCTTCTTCTTCTAACTTTGGGCTACATGAACTGCTAAGTGACCTGCGAGATGCCGCGGTAAAGTGAAAGCCCTTGAAGCGTTGAATCATTTTGTTTTTCAACAACACAATCCGGGCGTTGATTATGGGAGTCGATCCAAGTTTTAAGCGTTTCCAAAGACAAATCTTTTGCTGTTCCTTTTTATCACTTGAAATTCACCCTCCGGAGTATCTGTTAACTAGTTCTTGATTTTTATGCGTTTTACACAAATTAAAAGAAAAACTTCGAAGAGGATGAAGTTGTTTTGGTCAAAATGAAGAAACCAAGTGAATGTGAAATTAGGGGCTGCAGAAAGCGCGCGGAAAATTAAGCCTGGTCTTAAGCCTGCGATCCAATCGAAAACCAGTGGTCAACTTAAAAAAAAAAAAACAGCTGACCTCCATGAGCTCTAAACTTGAGTCCGCGATATGGTCACGTTATACAGGTCAGCGGAAACCTTGATTTGACTGCTGTCAATTGGCCTTGACACGGATGCCGGATGCCCTATATTAAAGATGTACGCTGCAAACTAGGTGAACAGCTGGAGTATGGCCGCCATGTTGGCCACCAGGCCATGTTGGATTATTGTGATTATTATTTGGATATTATTAATTATTGGGCGACGTTGTCGTCTTCGTCGTCGTACGCGCCCACGAGCAATACCGCTAGCCGTTTTTACCATGAGAAAAGCAGTTGACGGGTTTCTATAAGTATGGTGCTAATTAGGCCACCGTTATGTTATCTCATCAGATAAGGTCCAGACAGCAGGCAAAATATAGGAGCTTAATTATATTCATTCAAAGGTGACAGACCGCAAATAAATGTTGCTTCTAAAAAGATCTGATAGAATACCCTGTTGTGTCCCGGTTTTGACCTGTTTACAATGGAGCAAATACGGTGCAAAACTGAGAAACAACAGCCGGGCTAAAATAAACAAACTTTGATTTATTTGCTTCTATTGGACAATAAATGAAAACTCGTCTCTTCTCGAATGAACCTTCGATTTAAGAATAATAATAAGAAAATTAAAATGCAAACCGAAGGAACAAAATATTCGCAGTAAAATGGTGGTAAAGTTGAAGAAGCAAGAAAACAACAACAGTAAATTCAAAAAAAATTTGGGCCACCCGGTCGTATCAGAAAAATACAATTTATAAACAAGTTAAATTCTCTTGCGGCAACAGCGCATGTTTTGCCCTCAGGATGATCAACAAGTGTTCACAGTCCAAGCTTTGGTGAAATATTAATAACTTGTATTTGTCTTCCCTTGTCCGCCTGCGAATCACTTGTTGATCCAGCGTCATCCGATTGAAAGAAAAAACAACAGCCCGGGAGTCCCACGTAATAGTCCCATTCACTACTTAAATCAGCTGTGTTGCCACCATGGTTGTCTTGGTATTGTGGTGGTGATCACACCCGACTATAGTGTCTGGAGAATGTGGGTTCAAATCCCGCTCAGGGCATAGGAATTTTTCTTTCAATTTAACTGTCACTTAGAAGTTGTCCGTCTTTGGTCTACTTCAAACTTTCTAAAGATATAGATATGGATATGGATATAGATATAGAAATTGAAATCCTCTTCGGCTAATAGAGTGCTCAATAGTTAAACCAGAGCGGTAAATAACAAATAATGTAGAGCTGGGTTACTTGATCAAAGACATTTAAAGTGCCCATAACCCCAAAATGTTTTTTTCGCTTAAATGAATCTTTGCACCTGTTCGAAACGCATTGAGTCTTTTAAAACAAAATCTTGACTTTTTATAGGCTGTAAAAGTTACAAAATCTAGCCATCATCTGTCCCATGACCGAGCTTGTAAGGAGCATGGGTCTAGTCCTGGTTTGACGTCACAAACTGATTTGCATTGCATTAAGTCTTTCTAAACATGTATGCAAAGCAGTTTGTGACGTCAAACCAGGACTAGACCCATGCCCTTTACTAGCTACGTCGTTATGGCTAGATTTCGTAACTTTTACAGCCTGTAAAGAGTCAAGATTTGGTTTAAAAGTGCGCAAAATGGCACAATGCGTTTCGAACAGGTGCATAGATTTATTTAAGGGAAAAATATATTTTGGGGTTAGGGGCACTTTAATTGCTACTCAGAGTTTCATACTTCTCACGAAGCAACCATCAGGCAACTGCCAAAATTAACGGTTTACAAAGGTTTTTTGAAAATCGATAACAATACCTACAAGCGGTGACGTGACAAGTGGTAGGAAATCGTTAATTAAGTGATGACATTACAGGTCTACATAATCATTATGGAATTTTTTTTCCCACAAGCACATATTACATTTCTTAGAAGCATTTGAATAAGATCTGGCTTGTTTCACTTTCACGCCATTTGATGTCACTGCATACTTAATGTTCTTGTCTTTCAGACTCCATATGTATTTTCTCAGTTCGGTTGCGTGTTTGTACCGTTCGTTTCTAAATGAGCAAACATGGTTTCTGTATCTTTAATTTGAATGTGGTGTCACAGAGTCCGATGTTAAACTTATCTTCGGTTTACTAGGTAATACCATGAAAAGTTATAGAATTACCTGCATCAATTGCTGTTTCTGTTGTTGTATTTCATTTTCTGAATTTCGATTTTCAGAGCAAACACAGTCGTACTGGTTGATGCTGAGGGCATGCTACATTCGTTGAGCGTGCCATGGAAGATAATGCTACAGACCCAGACGATGCTAAGTGGGAACTGGCTACTTACGAGTTTGATATTAAAGACACAGAGGACGGCACAGATTGCGTAACAGAAAGTGCCACAAAGAGTCCATTTCGCAGGAAAACCGGGTTGGCTTTAGTTCAAGCCGGTGGTGTAGTTGGCCCATTTACCCAGCAAGCTACCTATGTTTAGCTCACTTCAGATATCACACATACGAATATTTAGGTTTGTCGATGCAACATGGAAGAACATAAATTCTGGACCTTTTTGCGGGCGGGGGGCATTACGACTATGTTTCTATAGTCATTTTGATTTTCAACTTTTTCACCACAATCGTCCTTTCATGAAAGCCACTGAACTAACATGAATGTGAACACAATATGCCTGGGTTGCAGTAGTCGTTTAAATTCAACCACTAAACAACGTTAGTGCGTTTTCCACTGAGCATGGTGATTCCAATATCACCATCATCGTCAAAAACATAGTTCGCTAGTTGGAAGGTATGGTGTATAACCAAACTTCCTGTCATGTAATAGTTTTCACCAAAATCAAAGTATCCCAATCCACGAACCGTATTCCCCATTTTCCCTTTGTCCAGTAAACGTCAGCAGACTTTAACATTAACAGCCATCGGTCTGGGAAGAAAATAACACTAACTGGTCTTTCTTGAAATCCTCTTGCGAGTTGAAGCTTTAGTTCTAGCGGTAACTACACAGGAACATGAACCGATGCATTTTAGTTACTCATTTTGCTATCAGCACTATAATCTTGTGAAAATGTAGATATTGCGGCAACAAAATAACAAACTAGTCTTTTCATAAACATTTTAAAAAGCAAAATACTTAGAAAAACATGGCCGTTAAAAGCCTCTTGCCGTGGAAACAAAACACGAAATCTTAGGCGCGAACAGTTAAATGCTGTACCACAATTTTGTACGATAGTTGTTTTTAAAGTTGTTAACGTTCAAATTTAGCGAGTGCACTTTGTTTCCCATACGCCTGAAATTTTACGTCAGCCAATTCGCAACATTGGTATTTTGTTTGACCATTACAGTAGAGCAGGTTGCAACCCGAGTTAGCGATACGCTACTGTTTTGACGCTGTTTCAAAGACCACTAGCAGTCCCTTTTTGGATAGTCGAAGTGAAAAACATCAACAGCGCGGTTAGCAACAGTGCTTTGAGACTGGAAGCAGGAGGAAAAAAGCGCATTCACTTCAGATTTCGCCATCTCCCGCCACCCTATTTGCGTAGAAAAGCTGGAAAAGGTCTGCAAAGCAGTCAATATTATTTGATGTGTAAGTTGTGAATTTTGTGGCTTGCTTGGCTCACATACATCGTAATCGTACTAAAGGTAGAAAAGGTAACGAATAATTGCCCTGTGGTCGTCTGGTGTAAAACAGACGCAAATTGCAGAAGTTGATGCGTTATCAGCACAAAATGTATCCAATATTGTGAACAAATTTCAGTCTGCAACACGGGATGTATTTTCCCGGTAAACCGGGTTGGAAGGAACGAACAGATCTAACCCCCGACGTCGTTGAATTTGTAGAATACTGCAAAATAACTAAACCTAGTTTGTACGATTCAGAAATCAGACAATTTAATCAATATTTATAAATGTTTCCAATGGCAAATTATTGTACGATACTACTATTTGTTTGTCGTTTACGCCTTGACGAACTAGTGTAGCTTTTTTTCACGCGGTGGAGAAGCTCGCAAATCTATCCTCGAAATATAGGCATAGGTCGCACTTGGGAAAAGTTTTCACCTTTGCCGGCTTAAAAAACCACAAACATTCGAAACGGCAACTGGAAAAGAAAACTTTTATTAAAACGGAGGAGAGTCGCACTAGTGGGAGCCCTTGTCTCTGTTTTGACACATTGAAAACCGAAATAGACCAGATACCATAGATCAGAAAAGCTTATGTTAACCTGCGTGTTTTCGGAAGACAGGATAGCGCGATTATGTAAAGCGAAATAAATATGCGACCCGTTGAAGCAGTGCTGATAACCATTGCTTCTCATTACGTTTCGTGTGATGTAGGAACAACGAACGTCTGGCGATTTTAACTGCGACCATGATAAAAGGAAGAAATCGACGTTCATGAAGAATATCTCGATCACTCTATGCCGGGTCAATTCCCCTTATTTTGCAGGCCTGTAGTATAAACATTGAAATGGTGAATAGATAGCCTCGTCAGTCCATAACGAAAGCGCGAAGGTCAGAAAATTCCACGTTTTGTTCAAATCGATCGTGTTTCGAATTTATCACGTTTCAATGACAAACGTTGACAGTTCTCGCTGGGATTCCTATTGTTTAGCTCGAGTTTTCCAAAACCTGCCTGCCCCACCCAAGCACTACGGCGTCTTTGATGTTTTTGCCGATTTTCAAAGATTTTCCAATTCAATTCAATTCAATTTTTTATTGAAACTCACACGAATACAGTGTATTAGAGAAAGTTATATCAATATAAGGAATGCAGTACAATAAGAGAAAAAAAAAAAAAGACACTAAAATAATTTACAATTCATTGTTGCTAAGGATATCTAAGAAATGAAGAAGGAGAACGCGCTATCCTGTCTTCCGAACGGACGCTGATCTCTGGTATCTGGCCTATTTCCAATCGGAAAACTTGGGGTCGCACTCGGAAATGTCCTCCGATGACAGATTTCTACGGCAAGGTAAACAAATTCTCTCAAAAATTTGCCACCAGCACATGAAACATTTTGGAAATCACCACAAGTCGTCATCGTAACCACGAGGTACGAAATGATATGAACTGAGCAATTTACTCGCGCGGGTTGCAACTTGGTCCACTCAAACTGTCAATCAAATTACCAGTGTTTGCAAGGTTGCCATCAAAAGAACTTCCGGTTTGACTGTAGTATATGTTCTAGTATGCTAAAAGTTATTTTAAGTTGCCAGGTTATTTCAAGCCGTTTGATTATTCATTAGATTATTATTTGATTATTCATTCATTTTAGTCACGTTTTCAGCGCTTAGTAGTGGTTAATTAGTTAGTTATATTAGCAATTTTACTCTTTTTACCTTTTTATTGTTATATTTTATATATTGTAATGTCTTTATTGTAATGTCTTTTTATTGTAATGTCTTTCGTAATTCAGCCTATGGCTGCAAGTTATTAAAACAATAAAGCATCTATCTATCTATCTATCTATCTATCTATCTATCTATCTATCTATCTATCTATCTATCTATCTATCTATCTAGATCAGTACACTTCCATATTGAACACAAGGCTTCGTTTGAATGCCTGCATACTTAACTTTATTATATGACTGGTTCTTTCAGCGGTCAAGATTAATCAATTCTCCTGCTGTGATTGGCTACCCGCGAGGTCAAAATAATAATAATCATCTTTATTGAGGAAACTTTGTCATAAAAGATATGGATATGGATATGGATATAGATGGAACTATCTCGACCGCTCGGATAGTCCGTTCGTCCCGCGTTTTACTTTCTTTTAATGGCATCCTTTGAGTCATATAATAAATCCTTTATTATCCTTGATTGAAGCATGTTCGGTCGAGATGGCGGGATATTGGCCTCGTTCTTTTTTTGCGTGTCTATGGACCTCAACTTCGTCTCGGTCCATAAAACTTGGCCAATATCCCGCCATCTTGACCTCAGGCTTGGTCAATAACCCATATTTATTTGTACAAAATCGGCGCTAAGCCCTCTCCTGATAGTTCATGCGGACAAAGCAACGAGGATACTGCTCACTTTTTTCTTTACTGCCCTCTAGGTACGCTGCCCTTAGGACCAACTTGGTGCTGCTGTTCATATTGTATCCGAGAGCACATCCCAATAGATAACCGTAAAGTAGATTTGATTCTTTATAACAACCTTACCATAGAGCAAAACAAATTGGTTCTTTCATCATGTGCAATCTCTTATTAGAGAATCTAGGCGATTCAGTACAAGTACTGTGGTCTCGTCTGCCCTGTAGCATTTTTCGCAATAGACTTGCATTTGCACCAAACAAATATTAAACAACAAAACTTAAACAACAATAATCAAACAACAAAACCGAAAAACTAATGTATGCTCCTGGAGCAAATGCCAAATATGTTAAAAAAAAAAATCCACTGTGCTATATTAACGTATTTTTATTTTACTCCATTTTACCATTTTTACCATACCGTAAAAGTTCTATTAAGTCCCCTTCTCTATTAATCTCCCCTCTCTAATAAGCCCCCTCGTCTGAAGTGTTTTTTCCTTTTTTTGTAATAAGCCCCCCCCCCCCCCTCTCTAATAAGCCCTCCTCCCTCTTTTGGGACATGAGTCTCTCCTATTCCCTCTTGCGAAATCAACCTCATGTGGCCCAATTGGTTTGTTTGTAAGCAAACATACACTCAAACACGTAATACCGTTTGTTGCTCTTTATTAGATGCAAAAACTGTTTTAAGACGAAAACAGGGTGTTTAAGATTTGAAATAAGGCCCCCATCTAATAAGCCCCCCGTTAATGAGACCTGAAATTGAATAAGCCCCACCTCCCCCCTCCCCCCCCGGGGGGGGCTTAATAGAGCTTTTACGGTAATTAAAGGATCTGAATGGAGAGTCCGCATGTCGGTTGTCAGTTAATTTAATCAGTTGGTTGGTTGTTAATTACTGATCCACATTCGTTCTGTAATTCGCACAGTTTAAACTGTGTTGTACAACTTGAAATAATTCATTATTCGATTGCAATTGGGCCTCATTATAAGTCTGGTTTTGTTTACGCAATGAGATCGTTTATTTCACCTTTGTTAACAAAAACCGATAAATTACATTTATTCTACATGCTCCTTCAGTCGTAAAAATTCCGTTAGATGTTTTTGTTTTTAGGACTCCTTTTTTTCGGACTCCTTTAACTCGGACTCCTTTATGTTTTGATATGTCCACTGGAATGCGGCTATGATGGCGCTCGATTGCGACTTCTTCACCTTTTCGAAAAAAACTTACGATCACTTTTATAATTCGGCTCATGGCTCTACCGCACGGAAAAACAACGTACAGGCGACCGTACAGGCAGAACAGTCAGAACAGGCAGTGAAAATACTGCAGCACTCGATTACAAGCCGCTGTTCGGGAAATGAGCCTGTGCTCCTCCCCGGAAAGGAGGTGAAACAGGTTACCTCGGGTGAAATGGAGTCCACGACGGGATGACATTCACTAAGCTAGAAACAAATCATACAAGTTACTATTGACATGTTTAAAAAAAGACATAACGCATAATTTCCTTATACAAACATCCCCACGATGTCGGACCGTGTCGGTTGTCGGTAAATATTTTCCTGTCAGTAATTGGGAATTTTTTCCCCTTTTTATCGGTAGTCAGTTATATTTATCGCCGTTTGACACTAGTCGGTTAACCGCGTTAATTCAGACCATCAAATTATAGACTATAAGTATTGGTCAATTAATATGATAAGAACCTGGTAGTTTTGTCTGTATTGTAATGAAATCTTAGGCTGGAAGTGATTCCAGCCACCACATCGCTACCGTAACTAAAAATGACAAAGCTTTTATTTTTGATTAATCGAAAATTGACTTGTTGCACATTGGGAGGGGCCGAATATACAAGCCCAAATAAATATTTTTGCGCTTTAAGAGAAAAAGAAAACAAACTGCGGATATAACATGACAGACGAACCACGCATGTTTTAAGAATTTGAACTTGACGTTTCGTATGTTACAACATTCATCTTGTAACATACGAAACGCCAAGTTCAATGAATTCAAATTCTTAAAACATGCGTGGTTCGTCTGTCATGTTTATAACCGCAGTTTGTTTTCTTTTTCTCTTAAAGCGAAAATAGCCAAAGAAGAAGAGTTTATATGATGTTATTTTTGTGCTTTTTGGGAGAACAGTCTGATTAGAGAAAATATAATTAGAGAAAGTCTTGTTGCAGAAAATCACCTTCAAAACATATCTGCATTAATTCATACATTTTATGAATGAATTATCAAGGGAAGACACAGGGAACTCAGACAATCTGTTTGTGTGACCCTTTGTTATTTTATAATAAATGTATGGGATTTACCGTATGTTTCATGCTCTAGCGACGAATCGCTAAATATATGTATTGAACAACGCTAACTGAAACCGTCGTGCTGATTGCCTCTTTTCTGATTTAACGCCGTTAAATAATGACTTATTAGCCTTTCCCAACGTATTTTGAATCGGTTATTGTTAAACGGTGTCCAATCAAAAACAGGCAATCAGCAGGACGGTTTCTAGCTGGCACATGAAGATCTTGCTACGCATTTCGATCGATTGATTTTGAATTTATTTGAGGGCTAGTTCGGGACCGCTTGGGCGGATTTTCGATCGAGAGAAACGAGAAGAAGCGTGAATGTTTTGGCCTTTATGTTGGGCGGTTTGGAAGCTGAGCGATGCGATTTTCTTGGGAAAAATCGCCTCGGCGCTGGCTCGATGCTGGAGCCGTTCAAAGGTCTTTCCACCCTTTTCATTTTTTATGAGGCACAGTCGGCGGCGAAGACAAAACCCGACAAAATCGCTTAAAATATCATTGTTGAGGCAAAAGGACGACAGTACACCACAGGTAAGACGATTTATCTTTTATTTAGCGTTGTTCAATACATATATTTAGCGATTCGTCGCTAGAGCATGAAACATACGGCAAATCCCATACATTTACTATAAAATAACAAAGGGTCACACAAACAGATTGTCTGGGTTCCCTGTGGGGAAGAGGCTTAAACCAGACCCAAGGAATGCTTATGCAGAACGGCTATCAGAATCATTGTAGTCTCAAAATGAATTATGGTGAAGAGCAAAGGCCATAACAATGGCAATCATGATCACCGCTGACACTACTTGAACTTCACCAACATATCCGAAATTATGTTCACTTAAATCTCTGCACATTTAAAAGAAAGATAATTTAGAATAAGGGAACGAAAGGCATAATATAATGATACCCTCTAGGCATAAATAGATTGTGCTCGGGAACTTTTGAACAATTTTTAGCGTTTTCAGCAACTTTTTGTACTGCGAGCAACCTTGAGCAACTTTCGCCTTCCTTGGCAACTTTTGAGTCAACAAATAGTTAAAAACTGACCAAACCATCATAAAGGTCTTTATTAAAAGTTTTTTATTGAAACTGGTCAAAACTAAGGATGTCGTAGGTTCTTACAAATTGTAATCCGCGGCTTCCGACTTTCCAGCTCGTACGCTTGCCCGATTTTATCAAGATCATTGAAATATGCTCTCCGGAAAGCTCTGTCGGCAACTTTCTCATCTTTCGTGAAAATCGCGTTGGTTTGCCACTCCAGTGCTTCATTGAGCTTCCCGTACACATTGTTTCCCAACTGTTTGAAAAACTTAGCGAGCATCGCCTTGCTTTTTTCCACGTCTCATGTGCGGCGCTCCTCCGTTACCTGCTCCACGAACCAGGTGAAAATCTTCTTCGGTTGTTAATCAGTTGTTCGGTGGACAGCTGTGATTACCGCCCCGTGGTCCGCATACCACCGAAGGAGAGGGCATACACCAACACCTTTTTTGCAGACAAGGCCCCCACCAACTTTTTTCCATCCCCGCGGGCTCTGTCAGTTCTCTCCAGGTAGTCCAACATCTGTTGTGGCACAGCTTCAGCGGGCACCTTCTTGTTGATGAAAAGGGGGCACTTCGCCTCGAACTTCGACCACGGGGGCTCTGGAAGTCTCATTGTCTACTTCAGGGAATCCGAAGCAGGTCCCGTCTTTAAGGTTTTGTGCCAGAATTGGCGCCGCTCTGACCGACCACTCATTTGTGTAGTGCACAACCTTTTCTTTTCCACAGGGCATTTATTTCAACATGGTTGACAAATAAAGGGCATTGGCGTCATAACCCGAGGATCTTTTGGCAGAGGCGACGGTTTTCCATGTGATGAGACCTTGTCCTCGTAACACCAGCCTCTTGAAAACGCGTGAACACAAGGCTCGCCCCTCCGACAACAGTCCCTTTCAACATCTTTTACGCTTCTTTGCAAGGGTTGTAAAGCTCGGCGCCCTGCTCAACCGCACCCCCCCCCCGAAGGAGGTAGTGGAGGCTGACTCCTGGGATACTGACAGCATCTTTGAGAGGGACTATTGCGTGGGACTCCCGGGCTCATCTGATTGAATGGACAATGGACAATATGGCGGACAGACGTGTCCACATGGCGCTCTTCTATTTTGTGCTTTTATCTCTGTCGTATTGCGGACTTGAATGGAATTCTCTCTTAGAATACTCAGGCAAAAACACCATCGTCGGTGTGTGCGCTCTTTCTAGACTGGATTTTGCCAGTTCGAGTTGCTTTTTAGCAAGATTCCCAACAGCAGTTTATGCAAGGTCGAGAGCAAAGAGGTACTCAGGACAGAGAGTTGCTTACTATCGTAATGCTTCGGCTACAACACAGTTTGCGTTGCTCAAACTGTCAGGCGATGTTCCTAATAATCCTGGACCGGTTAAAGGATCCAGTTATACAAGATCTCTATGTGCTGGATGCGAAAAAGCTCTGAAGAAAAATCAAAATGGCGTCCGTTGCAGTGGTTGTATCAACACCTATCACAGGAAATGCCCTGGCATGAATTTCAAGGAGTTGCGATCCTATTCTACGTCTCCAACAGGGTACTGCATTAGATGCTCTCTACCTCCACTTAGTGACAGTTTCTTTGAAAACTCTACTCTCGAAGAAGAAAATCAAGATGAAGTAGAGTCGGAGTCAGTGGACGAGACGTGGTCGGACTTTGATCAAATTGGCAGGAATAATGTTTCAAACTTTAAGCCGGGACACATTAATGCTAACAGCATTGGCGGATTCAAGAGATTCATGAGATCAGATCTTGGCTTCTTTCTGGCAGATTCGACTTGCTGATTATATCAGAGAGCAAGATTGACGCGACTTTTCCGGACAGTATGTTTCATGTTGATGGTTTTCGATTGTGTTGTTGTGACAGAAAGGCAGGCGGCGGCGGTTTATTGGTGTATGTTAGGAGTGACATCTGCTTTATCCGAGTCAAGCAGATAAAAGGGCTCCCTTCCGAAAAGTGGTCAAGTTTTAAGACTGAATCTATCGTTCTCAAGATTAAGCTTTTGTAAAGCTTGGATCGCTGTTTGTGGAATTTACCGGCCTCCGTCGATTCCGAAATCACAATGGTGTCATGAGCTATCATCGCTATTCGAGGCAGCATCAACACTGACGAGTAGAATATTGTTTGCGGGAGATTTTAATGCTGACGTTTCAGAACCGGATAAACCACCAAAAAACGGTAGAACTCTACTAGATATGCTAGATATTTTTAACCTGCATTGCTTGATTACTGAGCCGACTCGAAAGTCCAGGACATCTCAAACTACCCTCGATTTAATTCTCACAAATAACAAGAGAAATATTGTTGCATCTGGCGTAGTGGATACGCACATCAGCGATCATTCGTTGGTTTATACAATCCTACGATCATCAGCACCAAGGGCTCGATCATGCAAGATTTGTTTTCGTAGTCTCAAAAATTTTAACCAGGAGAACTTTGTGCGTGATATGCAAATTGTGCCTTTCCACATCATTGACGTGTTTGATTAACTTGATGATAGGGTTTACGCATTTGAACAATTGTTTCTAGATGTTATAAATAGGCACGCCCCCATTAAGCAAACAATGATACGAGGCAATCAGGTGCCATACATGACGGAACAATGGAGGAAAGCGATTAGACACCGCAATAAACTGTGGAAAATATTCACGCGCAATCGTACGGATGCAAATTACGAGGCGTACAAAACTCAACGTAACACCTGCACCTCTCTCAGGCGAAAAGCGATAAAACAGCACTTTGTAAAGAAATCAACAGAGCCTGATAACCCACGCGAGTTCTGGTCTACCTTCCGCCCTTTTTTGCATACTAAAAGTAGACAAGCCAATGGTACCATCTTAAAAGAAGAAGACAGGATTATTACTGACAAAAAGGAAATTGCCGAATTGTTCAATGAACACTTTTTTCACATCGCTGATAATGTACCTCTGAGAGGAGAAGAGGATTATGGCGAGGATTTTGCTAATCATCCGAGTATCAAAGCAATCTTTGAAAACAGGGGCGCAGACGAACTCGCTTGCTTCAGTTTTCATCGCAAAAGTAAACCTCAGGTTGAAACCTTACTGAAAGAGATCAATGTGCACAAGTCGCCTGGTCACGATATGATCCCACCGGCTGGTGTAAGACGCGGCAGCTGTTATTGCCAAGCCTCTTACAAGCATTTTTAACTATTCCATTGAAAATTCCTGTTATCCTGCAAATTGGAAGATGGGCACGGTGACTCCCTTGTTCAAAAAGGACGACGAGCTTTGTAAGGTCAACTATAGGCCCGTAACTGTGCTCCCCGCTCTGAACAACATTTTCGAAAGGCTTCTGGCAGGGCAGATGTATTAATTTTATCTTGAAATACTTTCAGACTTCATTAGCGCTTACAGGAAGTTTCATAGTTGTGATACCTTACTGTTGAGGTTGACGGAAGACTGGAGGATGATGCGTGACAGAGGGGAGCTCGTTGCGGTGGTCTCTATCGATCTCTCCAAAGGGTTTGACGTTATTCAGTATTCACACCTCCTTTCCAACCTCAAGGCCTATGGTATGGATGACAAAAGTTGCGCTCTACTCAGGCACTATCTCTCTGGCAGATCTCAGAGAGTCAAGATTGGGGACACCTGCTCCGCCTGGAAAAGTGTCGGACGTGGGGTCCCGCAGGGGAGTGTGTAAGGCCCAATGCTATTTAACTTTTTTATCAACGATCTCTTCTTCCACGTCAAGACGGTCAAGCTGAACGCTTATGCTGATGATCTTGAGATATATTATTCCCAGGTCGGTCCAGCGACTCTAGACGCATGCGTATCTCATAATGTCAAGGTGGCCAATCACTGGTACCATGAAAATGGAATGTTCGTTAACGAGAGCAAGCACCAGGGTCTAGTCCTTGGTGATACGGACTATAGTTTTTCCTTCCCAGTAAAGGACACATTAGAGATTTTTGGAATGGAAATAGATAATAAGCTGGACTTTTCTAGTCACATATCCAATTTATGCAAAAAGATCAATAATCAATTTAATGTTATGCTGCGCTTTCGAAAACTTATATCCAGGGACACCCTACTTAAGCTTTACAAAGCGTACATTTTACCGTATTTCGACTATTGTTCTTCAGTTTGGCATTTCTGTGGGACGAGAAATACGGATAACCTAGAGGCGCTAAATAAGAGAATACTTAGACTTATACTTGCATATGATAGCCTTCTCACTAGGGTCAACACTAATTCCTTATGCAATAAGCGCGTTCAGAAACTCCTTATATTATTATATAATTAGAGCCTGCTTTTCACTCATTTTCCGGCTTATATGAAAGATATGGTTTCACTTCGGTCCTCTTCTTATAATCTTGGCGGTGATAACATACTGTCACTTAGAAAACCTAGAACAACTAGTTATGGCCTTAATTCGTTTTCTTTCTTCCCACCTAAGCTATGGAATGCACTGCCTAACTCTATCCGTATAAGTGCATTTACTGATTTTAAGAGGGAAATCCAGGGCGGTATCTTTGTGTAATCGCTTTCGCTTATTTTCACTTTTGCTGTTTAAATTTCTAATGATATGCAATATATACTTGTAAATACTGTGTATTTTAGTTGTTTTGTATATATATATATATATATATATATATATATATATATATATATATATATATATATATATATATATATATATATATATATATATATATATATATAATACTTTCTTTTTATGTTTTGTGAAAAATTTAAATTTCGTGGCTGGTATGACGCGGCGTTTCGTCTCGGCCAAGAGACTCATCAGATACTTTTCGAATTCCAGCAAACTCGTTGAGCATCGCGCTCAAAGTCCCGTTCGCGAAGTCAAGATGTTAGCAGTCTGGCCCTCTATCGCAGAAGGATTCCCAACCGCAAGTTCACGAGTTTATATGCAATAAAAATTGTCAAGTACTTGTGAAAAATTTAAATTTCGTGGCTGGTATGACGCGGCGTTTCGTCTCGGCCAAGAGACTCATCAGATACTTTTCGAATTCTCGAAGATATTAGCTCTTGCAAGCTACACTGCAAGCTACACTGCAAGCTACACTGAAATTCGAGAGAAAATAAAGTTTATGTATGTATGTATGTATGTATGTATGTATGTATGTAAAGAAAAAATAGCAGCATATTAGGACTGAGTGGAGTCCTATTCGGACTGTAATCATGCGAGTGATAACAAAATCGAACGACCGCTGCTCCCGCTTCCTATCTTGAAGTGTGCAACCTGGAAAGGTGCTCGTGAATTGTTTGAGTCTAAGTTTTAATTGTGAAATGTCATGTCGTTTGTAAAATATCTTACGAAAACCAAGGGACGAACAACCACTAAAGAACCTGGACGCGCACAGTAATTTTTAAAGAGTTATTTTAACTCCAAAAGTGGAGTTAAAATTTTAGGTTAAATATGACCCCTTTTTGGGGGTTATTTTAACTCCTTTTTTTAACTCCTTTTTAAGGGTTATAATGACTCCAGTGTGGGAGTCACTTTAACTCTGCAAAAGGAGTTATTTAAACTCCATAAGGGAGTTACTGTAACTCCAAATGTGGAGTTAAAATGTTAGGTTAAATATAACTCCTTTTTGGGGGTCATTTTAACTCCCATTTTTAACTCCAATTTTGGAGTTGTATTAGCTCCAACAAGGGAGTCATTTTAACTCTGCCCCATAAAAGAGTAGACTTATTTCAACTCCATAATCAGGGTTATAGTCACTCCGGCATTAGAGGTAAAGTAACTCCAGCACAGTCACCCTATGTAGTTTTAAGATGAAAACAACAGATCACACAAATTGACTGTAACATGTTTAATTCAATCAGATTTCATTTTCTCATCTGAACACCAGTTTCTTACATACTTTGTATTATCATTGACATTTGAAATGTAAATTTCTAATATGATTATATTGATAAATAAAGAATGTGCAAGTATGCATGATTAAAACATTTAAACATGACAATCTTTCCAGGTATGAAAGTCAAATTTGAAGAACATTTGAATTTAAACGACTATACAACAAAATTCAATCTGTTTGTTTGAACACAACTCTATCTTTTCTTTAAAAAATATAACTGGCTTATAATTTAATTTTCATAAGGTTCTATCAGGAACAAGATACACATGGTATGTGTACATTTAAAACATTTTAAACTTTGTTTTTGGCTGAAGCCTTAACAGGACACTATCACATAAGCACATTTGCCAGTTACTCAAATTTAAACTTGAAAAATTCAGTTTGATGTGCCAAATTTAAAATGGCATGGACAAGTTGGCAATGGTTATAGTAAAAAGTTCAGAAACTTTGGGCAAACATGAATATTTGATTCCTTTAAAAGAGAGGAAAAAAGAATTGTCAAATGTTTTGAAGTCAACTCATGACAGTGGCCCCTTAAAGAAACATTGAAATTATGAGAGGGCAGAGGTGAACTTGTTCACCGCCACTCTCTTTGTTGCTTCTTGGCGTCTGTCTTCACAAAATAGAAATACATTGCCACACTCGGTGGGGTATACATTTAAATATTTAACAAGCCGCATGAAACCCCACTACAATGCCATGTTGCTTGTCCCCAGAGAAATCCCTTCAACTCCCTCCAATGCAATACACAGCAGGGCCCAGTTGTTCAAAGCATGATTAAGCTAATGTAATCACGGGTTGGAGCAAACTTTGAGTACAGTCTACATTGTAAATACTGGTAATGTTCAACAAAAACATTTCAAAAAGACTTTCATCCTTAAGTTTTGATTGGAATTTAACTTTACTTTAAGTGTACAATTTGACTTACAAAACTTTCTCAACGAGTGAGATTAAGACTTCAGTTAACTCTTAATCCTGGGTTAGCGTTAATCGTCTTTCGAACAACCGGGGCCAGGTCCTTAAGTCACCAATGCCTATAATCCTTGGAGAGCTTTGGTGTTCCTTGTTTCCACATCAATGGACTCTACATACATCCTACAAAAAGAATGTATTCAGTACTTGAGTATCTAGACATCAGTTTCCGCATGATTATCTTTTGCCTGCATTGTAGACCCCAGATATGAAATTTAAAAGTTGTCATTATTCCCCACTGTTGCATGGTCTACCTGAGGCAGCCATTATTAGTGGTCGTCATGCAACGGTGCTCCCTTAGTGTTGTGTCAACCACTAATAATGGCTGTTTGGGAGACTGCACTGTCAGAGTCACTGGTACGTAGATGTTATGATGCAAACAAACAAAACTGCCAAGTCCATTTCAGTGAAAAAAAAAAAAGGCAACTCAAATATATAATCTGCTTGAAGTTATGATCACCCATGATTATTATTTTAGAGGAAACATTTACTATTATCCTAAATAGTTGCCAAAGAACTGATCAAACTCAGCCTTCATGTTAAAAGAAAGGAAATATACACATTTAACTATACAAGCTTCTGCCTCATATCAAAAAGACTACAACTTGTAATTTGCTCTGTGTGATATGAATGAAGTTGCATGAGATTACAAGTACCGTACAAGTCATCTTGAATGTGAGGTGCTACATAAAAAACACCTAGTCAAACACTCAAATAAATAAATCTCACACAACCAAATGGCCCTGAATAAAGTCAATAATAATAACAATAACAACAGCAACAACAACAGTGCAATTAATTCACTTGTGGCTGTGTTTAACAGGATTTACTGTCCAAATTTAGCAACACCCAAATAAAAATATTTCAATTCCTGCATCCTGAGAAATATCTCCTGCACAGCAAGAAACAAGGTATACAACATTTTCCTTCATTAATATTCTTTGGAACAAATAGCCATGTTTGCCATCTAACCAACAAGCACAGCATTTGTAGTTGAATTATGAAAGGTTCATTTCTTTGCCATTTAGGATTTGTAGCAGACTTTCTTCAAATTAAGATGTATGCTTATACTTTGTACATGATCATGTAGCCGTGCCACTGTCTCAAAACTTACCTCGTCATTTATAAGACTATCAATGGACTCTTGCTTATATTAACTGCAGACTGTATTGAGAAATCTTGCTAACTCTTCATCCATGGTTATCTAAGACAAATAACACAAATAACAAGCTTATTTTCCTCGCGTTAGCAATGCAACACTTTGATAAGTTGACAGACATTACATACATGAAAACTTTTGAAAATAATTGCTCATTTCTTGTTCGGACGCCATACTAAATCAGTGAAACTTCAAACTATTTAGTTAAGTTGAGACTGAATAATCTTCTTTAGAACGGATGGGGATGGATTACAACGTGAACGCTTCGAAGTTTTGTGCTTGTATTTTGCTACAAAAATCACTCAATAACTCGTTGTGGTTTGCTGTTTCTGCGAAAATTCACTTGAATTAATATATTTCTCTTGGTCTTCGATCGAGGAGCACTGAATGAAGGCATTTAATCGTGATTTTCGGGAAGGTTTACGGGAGCAAAATCACAACCGTTAAGCTACACTGTAACACGTTACATGATCTTCCATGCAGCATTCACCACCGCCTCCTTTGTCAGTATTCTTATAAATAAACTGTTAAAGCGAGACAAATCGACTAAAACGAAACGCAAGTCTCTAAAACACTTACCTGATAGAGTTTCTTACGTACTTAAAGATCCAAAAATGAAGATAAATTCACGCCGATTCAGTACAATTTTCTTCAATACCAACCGCCACTGGCGCAAACCTTTGAACGCGAGATCGCTCACGTGTTACATCACGTGTTCTAATCATTTTCTTGTAGGGTAGGGAGCGTGACCAGTGATAAGAGAGTGACCTTTTGTGATTACATTGTACTGCCAATACTTCATCCATTTATCCTTCGATCCGTGGGATTATTTTTCTCGAACTTTCCCTTCTTCTCAAACCTGTATTCCCTAGATACAAAGGAAGGGAAGGAAAGCTTCAGAAGCTTACCGGGGTGGGGAAGGAAGAGATAAACAGCATGACCTTTGGGAAGCCGCTTTTTCCACCGAAAACGATGCATTACAAAAGCTCTTTTGTTTCAGCGAGCCAATCGTGAATTGCAAAAGGGGACGAATATGGCATACCGCTGCGACGTTTTTGTCATGCGAGTGGTCCAAGCTTTCATGTTCTTTATCCCACGAGCCTTTGAACAGAGTTGAAAATAACAACAGTAAAGTAATGACTCTGTTTAGTTTCAGTTATGCCAGCTCCTATAAATACATTAATGACTCTAAACGAGGAGTTATATCCACTCCCTTTGCAGAGGTAAAATAACTCTATGAAAATAATTCCCCAAATAGAGTTGTTTTAACTCTTCTTGGAGAGTTGCGATCACTCCATAATTACTCCCTAAGGGGAGTTATACTAACCCCTTAAAAATGACTCCACAAAAGGAGTTAATTTAACTCCACAAACGAGTTACTTTAACTCCACAGGGAGTTAACTTTAACTCCAATTCAGAGTTACAATAACTCCCACGGCGTAACTCCAATTTAGGAGTTAAATTTACTCCCCAGTTGAAGAGAAAACTCTTTTGCTGGAGTTAAAATAACTCTTTTTGGAGTTAAAGTAACTCCGAACAAAAATAACTCCACCTTGAGGAGTTAGTTTAACCCCACTTCAGGAGTTAAAATAACTCTTTGAAAATTACTGTGCGAAATTGAATCTACTGTGGTTCTGCCATACGTCAAAGGCACATCGGAGGCTCTTCGCCGTTGCCTACAACAACAGGGCATACGTACTGTTTTCAGATCTGACAGATCTCAGATCACACCTAGTGCGACCTAAGGGCATTGTCGATCCAGTAAAACAAGACGGAGTAGTCTACAAGATTCGCTGCGAATGTGGTAAGGTTTCTATTGGAGAGACGGGAAGATCTATGCATGAACGGATTAAGGAACACGATAGAGACATACGGCTTGCTCGAACCCAATCCTCTGTCGTTTCAGAACACAGATATTATCCGCTCTGGGACGAAGTTAAATTTATTAACCGAGACCCACATTGGTACACCTGTAGGGTTAAAGAGGCTATTCACATAAGACTTCACCCTAACAACATCAACAGGGACAGTGGAATAAAAATTCCTGAAGCGTGGATGCCCACGATCAAACAACACAACAGCCAATCAGTATCAAAGCGGACCGCTGAGGGAACGATTTCTAGTTTGAACGACAAGGATCGAAATCCTCCAATCAACAAAATCCTAAGCGAGGATCGAAACGCACCAATCAACACCAGCCACGGTGCTTCTTATACTCACACGCAGCCAGTCGACACCATCGCCTGATGAAGACCAGCAGTATAGCGGTCGAAACGTCGCGATCCACATCTTTGTGACCCAATCGTGAGACAAAGATTAACTCAGCTATCATGTCATATCTAGTTAAAATAGTCTGGGAATAGGCGTTGCTTTCTCTAGAATCTGAATTCAATAGATGGGAGATCTTTTAATTAGAGCATAATTAATAGGGATCATACCTTTGGGGCACCAAATGGGAGCAGTTTCATCTTGTCGTTGACAACACGTCACTTGCTTTTTGTCCTTTTAGGTTTCTTCATAGCAATGGTATTAAGCATATCCATAGAAAAGCTTTTAACGGACTCAAACATCTCACGTCATTGTAAGGAGCACATTTCCCATGTCTTTCTGTGGAACGTTCTGCAAGTAATTTATGAAACGTTTTAAAACAAGAGGATTTAATTATGAATTTGTCGTTGTAAGACTTTATTTAAATGACTATACTGTTTTGCTTTTACAAACTAACTGTTTGTTAAGGAGTTACATATATGGATACCAAAGTCAAATGTACGAGAATTGATTAATTGTTGTGTGATCTCACAAGAAGACCGAATCACTCAAATGCATTAAACTTCACAAACGTTATTCTGTTCTTCTTCCTCTTTGTAATAGGGACCTTTAGATTTGAGTACCAGTTCAAGGGCGAGGACAAGCCCCGCTTTCAAACTTTAAACCATTTCACCTTTCTAGTACCCTTCCGACAAACAAAATGTAACTGTCTTTTCTCAAGCAAAGTTATCACTAATGAAGTCATGAAGCACGTTTTTGATTGACAATAATATCATTACATGCATCTGCCTCTACTTCTTAGGACTTTATTTGGTAACCCCTTGACAATATTGCCCGAGGGACTCTTCGACAACACGTCTTCCAACATTTAGGTGTAAGTACGACCATCCGGGTTTACTAATTAGATTTCAGTTCTTTAATAAAACGATAAATAATTAATTGTTGAAAATGATCACCTGATATAATTTTTGGCCGCAAAAGTTGTTTGATTTTTCTGTCGTCAGTATTGACGGTTTCGTGACTACTTCACTTATCTTATTCATTTGTGTAATGGTTCAAGACTATAAAGTCGTACATAGAAATTTCTTTTAAAACTACCTACGCTTAAAGGAGTGCCGCATTCATTTTGCAGGTCTATAGCTTGCAAGAATCTTCGGAAACTCCCTTAACAAATGCACACTTCAAATATGTAAGTAATGGTGGACAGGAAAGAGAGGTTCTTCGTGATGTTTTTGTTACATGATGGGAAGCAATGGTAGCCTGTCAAGAAATAGAAAAGTTTTTCACGCTGAAACGCTTTTACAGATCAAAAACAGAACATAAAACAAAGTAGCTTTGAATCCGCTCCCACTAAGTAATTGTTTTACAACCTTGAAAAAAAGTTGGATTTTGCAACGCCATGAATTTCTAGCAATAAATCAAAGTAGCTGTAAGCCATACTGATCTTGGATAATGAATTGTAAATCACTCGTGGCTATATGCCCTTGGTTCCTTTGAAACGTCATTGAAAGCTCCAAAACAGAAGCATGACACTTACATTTTACGCATTATTAAGTGTTTTGAATATGTGAATGATCATCGCAGTTTTGAACACTACTTAAGAGCCAATGCCAGAATATATCGAGAATCTCAAATCAGTTTCGAAAAATAGAATTTTGGCTAATACCAACCAAACAATCCTTTAGGCGAATTACTTCAAGAAACGATATAAAAAAATCCCAAAGCGCTTTACATTTGGAGAATTTTGGAAAAGTACGAAAATTCGCAAAAAATACAATTTTTATTCATGAAATTGGTCCGAATCTCAAACAATTTCAAAGAAACAATACCAGCGCGCAAAAGCTCCTATTGACTTCATCTTCCTTACATACTTAGAAGACTTCCAAAGCTTCAAGATCGTGTAAAAGGTTTAATCAAACTTACTTGATAGTGTAAATTTTAACCTTTGTTGCTTACCCCATCTTTGTATGTTGTTTCGAAAGTGAAAATATCGCCCAACTTTGATCCAGTTATACCACATGAAAGAAAAGTCATTTTATTTATACGAACTAAAGTTTCAGCTTAGCCTACGTGTAGCCGTACCCACCCCCCGAGGAAAAACGGGAGGAGGGAACGTCTACGAAAACTTGAAACCAATCGTGTTATGTGACGTCACAGTAATTCATGCAAGTTATGTAAATAAGTTATATTTTCTGCGGAAGTGCGTATGTTTACACGCTTAGACAAAAGTCAAAGGCCGCGTAATGAAAAGGATTACGAGCGATTTTTGGTCAAAAGCAAGAAAACAATCTTTGATGTAAACATCGCTCTCGCAAAAATTCGTTTACATAAGCGCACTATCAGCGAGGGATTTTTGGTCAAAAGCAAGAAAACAATTATCTTTGATGTAAACATCGCTCTCGCAAATTCTTCGTTTACATAAGCGTACTATCAGCTTAAATTTGTTGGCAGACAAATTTATTAGAAATAATTACGTAGCAAGTTTGGAGAAAGTTAGCCTTGTTTTCCAGCCGAAGGAACCGCTATCAGAAAGTGTAAATTTGAACAATCTGCACGTCCCTTCATTACCGTTTCGTTACTCATACACGTGCTAATATTCACCAGTCATGACTCGTTCGATGATATGATCTTCCGAATCTTTGGCTAGCGCGATCGTTTTCAATCCCAGATCATTCAGATGTTGGACCTGATCTTCCATGAGCGCTGTCAGAGGTGACACGATGAAAATAGTACACGGTTTCTTTCAAAGAAGCGATGCGATCACTAGCTGGCATCGCCTGAAATTTAATAGCTTTTCCATAACCAGTTGGCAATGAAACACGGACACTCTTTCCATCAAAAAACAAAGCTATGGCCTTTTGTTGCTCTTCGTGGAATTTCTGTAATCCAAAAGTCTCGCAAACCTCATATCTAGCTGCGTTAAACTCCACTTTAGTTTGTGTGGCTTCCGACCCTCCGACCGCCATATTTCAAGTTTCTTCACCAACGAGCAAGATCCGTTTCGGCCAATCAGTGTTCTCGAAAGTATTGATCAATGCGATTAACCTATGAGAAACCATTATATATTTTCATGCAAAAGAGTGACGTCACATAACACGATTCGTGTCAGGTTTTCGTAGACGTTCCCTCCTCCAGTTTTTCCTCGGGGGTGGGTACGACTACACGTAGGCTAGTTTCAGCTCTGCAAATTTTAACGCTGGCGTGTACTAATATTTTATCTGAAGGACTTCGGACCCCACGCGCGACAGAATGTGGAATGTAAACAAATGTAATTAAAGCGAAGAAAGTCGCACGAAAATTATTTACATCACATAGAATCACTCGGCATTGACAAAAAATCATATCAAAATAAGCATTTCTCCTAGATAAGCTAATAAAGCGAAGTTTTCTGTTGAATATTCTGAAAAATTCTGGGAAAACAGCCGCACGTAAACGATCACGAAGTCGGGCACGTTGCGTGGTCATTATTATTCTGTAAAGTTCAAAATAAACAGTAATTGTTGATGTACACGCCCAGAAAGCACCAAGATACAAATGAAAATTAATGTAGTTTAACTTCAATAATCTATATTCTCTTATTTAGAACTTCAATTACTCGCTAAGCTCTTGAGTTACTTTAACTTCAGACGCATACTGTTTTGTGCTCAATATTACCACACTTGTTTATCGATCTTTTCGCTGAAGGAAAGCCCTCTATTTTGCCTATACATTCCACAGAAACTGATATTTAAGGTCATAAGAATTTAGCTATTAAGTAGTGAATAACTACACGCAGAAGTAGCGACTGATTTTCGAACATGTTTACTTTGGCCGTTGTGATGCTAATCTCGTTCGCAGCCGTTCTTTGGCGGTGTCACGGAAGAAAGGGAGTTGCGTGACATCCCAAAAACCGGCTGTAAAGGAAGACTGCGAGCATCACAACGGCCAAAGTAAACATGTTCGAAAATCAGCCGCTACTTCAGCGTGTAAGTTATTACTTAAGAGCTAAATTCTTATGATCTTAAATATCAGTTTCTTTGGGATGTATAGCCAAAGTAGAAGGCCTTACTTCAGATAAACAATATTCTTAAGTGTAAGGGTCAATAAAGTTGTTGTTGTTGTTGTTGTTGTTGTTGGTGGTGGTTGTATTGAGGACAGAACAGATGTGACGTGTCTAAAGTTACAATCACCTCAAGTACTATATCGTGAATTGATTCAATACCGGCGCGCTTCGTCCACCACAAACAAGCCTTCGTTTGCTCCCCAAAAAGCCCACAACATCCACTTCTCCCTGCCAGTAGAAGTGGATTTTGGGAAGGGCTTTGCTTGGGGGAAACGAAGGCTTTGTTGGGGGTATCCTCGTTAGGCCAGTATTGAATCAATTCACAATATACTACTCCGACAGAAACAAACCCGAACCAAGAGCGAAAAGAAAGGAACAAAATCGAAGGTCAGAGAGAGCGGGCACCCCTTTTAGAGGAAGGGCCCCATGGGGTTGAATTGGATGGAAGTCAACCCACAGCGGCAGTCGCCCCCTTTAGAGGTTAGGCACCGTCGGGCAGAACTGAAGGAGCGGCCGGTGCCAGCTCCGCGCAGAAAGCGGCCACAAGTGCCAGCACCCCCGAGCACCATCCCGCCATTTTTCACAACAGCCAATGCCAGTACCCAGTGTGGTGGAAAATTCCCATCAGGTTCGCCACGCGGTCCCTGAAGACTTCAGTTTTGTTCGGTGTGTCAAACGCACTGGTTGTAAAGAGGATGATATTTGTGACAGGACCGGCACACTTTCCCCCTTTTGTCTTGGAATGGACGATCTCCCCGCATGGGTCTGGGAGCAGCAGGGGTAAAAGGAAGTGGTTTGTGAGGGGTGTGGGGTATGACGATGGTGACGCCAGGTGAAAATCCCAACCAAATTGGGTGCGGGGTCTACTAGAGAAAGGGGAGGTATGCACAGAGAGTGATGGTCTCCGTAACATTCGCTGTGTTTCATGCTCTGGTTCACACCGTCGCTTCGTCATTCTCTACGAGGCCACAGTGGTTGCTTCCCTGCGATTCAAAAAAAGTTTCACCAGGTCGAAAAGAGGTGTCCGCAATATTATATTTGCTCGCCTTCACACTCGTTTTTGGGTGCTGGACCCTCGAACAATATTTAACCAGCTTTTTTGTTTATTGGTTCATAATTGGTCTTGCGTCATTGCTGAACAGAGGTGTCGGCCTATTAGAGAGAGGAGTGTGTGGGGAAGAGCGATGACGGAGTGGCTAACGGCGCAACATTAGTCATGCGTTGATGAAGAAAATCGAAAAGTGGTTTGTAAAGGAGAACAAGGATTCCATGGCTTACCAACCAATGGTATATGTGCACATGGTGTTAAAAAAACGACGCATCCCCTTGGCAATACATAAAAAAAGACAAGGGAAACTCACTTCATTGACGATTGCGCGCTCATATCTCACAGGGTTCTCCATTCCCTACCTCCCGACGAAAGGAGTGCATGAAGCGATGGTTGACCGATGAGGATTTTTACGAAATATTTCATTAAATATCTGCGCCGAGATATAAATGGATCTGATGGAGCGGATTCACCACCTCCCTCCCGAGTTGCGAGAGAAATTTCGTCGCTACCACATCCAAAACAAGCTGAAGGAAAGAGAGAAAATGGGGTGGGGCTGGGTGCACAACAAGCTTTTGGTTCCTTTGTTTCGGTTCATGTTTCCAATTTTTTCGCCGACGGTTGGTTTTTTGAAGAATAGTACCCCCCCCCCCCCAAGAAAGAGTCAACCAACTCCCACCAGAGCTGAGGAAAAAATTCTTTCTGAGCTGGTCAAACAGAAAGTCAATGACCTTAACAAAATGGGTTGGGTGGACGTTCATGAAGATTTTTGTGATATCTTTGAGGTTCAACCCCCTTTTTGTTCGGAACAGGGTGTTTTATCAAGAATAACCGAATACAGGAACTATGAAGACTGCAACTTTTGCAGTGGGCTTTGTATTGCATGCTGGCAAAACGACAAATTCTTTCATAAGATTTTCCCGCTTGAACAAATACCCAATTTACATTACAGATAGATTGTTTTGGCCTCTTTCAGCATGCCATTCGGTGGTGATTGCCAGGTTAATTAAAAAATCACACCCCCAAGTCAAATGAATCTGCTGGAAGGCGTCAACCAGCTTCCATCAGAGTTGATAGAAAAAAGTACTCAATGATGTCGTTCAGGCAAAAATTCAAGACAAAAAAGGAGCGGGTTGGGACGAAGTACATCGTGAGTTATTCACGTATTTTGACGACGCTCCATTTTGTGAAATTGAAAACTGTTACACCCTCATCACCAGGTGTGGTGTATGCGCCACGTGCAGTCGTAATGGGTGTTGTTGAGCCTGTTGGTTGAAAAACCGCCACCACGTGCTGTGCCAGTGGTACGGAGTTGAGGATATTATAGAAAAGTGGATCATGGAATATGTATACCCTTGGATACAGCACCACTGTTCGCACTTTGTTGGATCCTGGTGTCCCTTGCAGGGGAATTATGAGCGCCCCGAAAGAACATCGAAGAAACTGTCAAAGAGTAGTTCCGACGGGTGTTCAATGAGCTCAAATACCCAGACCAAGTTTCTGTTTCGCGTTGATGGCGTTTCGGGCCAAGGCGTGGCCCCATTGTCTTTCTTTCCACAGAATTGCATCAAGAGACTTCACCAATTTGCGGTCGGCAACATGCTTGCAGTTTTTGTTTTTTCATCTTCTCCGTACTTCTTTGCGCGAAAACCCCAACTGCTGTAATCAACATCATGTTGCATTGCCACTGCATCCGTCGGGCCAGAGGGTGGTTGGTAATTTTCTTGAATTTCACCCGTCTCAGGATCAAAGGTCAGCTGCTGGTCAAACGGGTTGTACGGGTCGGTGAAGTTGTGGCCGGGCAAAGTCCATCCTTTTTTTGGTGCCGGCAGTTAGCCAAACAGATAATGAATATCCACACCCTTTCCATAATAATTTGGGAGTGTTTTCTGAAGCACATCGGCGTAACCGCGGCGATTGGGCAGGGCTTTGCTGAAAGCTTTCAAAAGTTTCGGGTCTGTTGCGAATTTGGGGACCCAAACGCCTTAGAAAACGAAGCGGGGGTCATGAAAATCGCCAAGACCAGCTCCAGCAAGTCCTTTGCCATAACCCTTCCATTTTATACACGAATCATAGCTTCGGGTGCCGCCTTCGCGCTTGTATTCGTTGTATTGCCGTTTGTATTCAGCCACCATTGCGCGGCCCTCTTTCTCAGAAACTTCAGGCCCTTTGAAAAGCTTTGGGTTGGAAACAACATCCCACAATTTCCTGAAATCAACAAAAGGGAAAGGCACAGGAAGGCCCCACCCATCAAGATCTTTCCTGTTGGTTTTTTAACGGATATTGGGCCGCACGTCTGTGGAAAGTTGGTCAAGCAGCTCGCGGCCCACCTTTCCAACTAGGGGGCGGCTTTCTTCATTCCGTAATTCAAAGTTTTCTTTGCACATCGGGATTGCGCAACGCTTCCGAGGCATAATAACGACCAGCTTCCACCCCATCTTCTCAAGGTAGGGAAACCCATGCTGCAGATTGAAGTCAAGCGCAGTGCCCGCAAGGTCAGTCAAAACACCAGCGCCATCTGCTAGAGAGGGCTCCGCTGGTTTCCAGGTAAGAAGCGGGTTTTTGTTATACCACAAACAGCACAGTTTGCCTTCATCATTCTTCTTGGTCACAACAACCTTTTCTGACCCAGGCACATTCGGGATTTTGCGCCTGTCTTTCACGCAATACAATATCATGGTCATGCTATACTCAGGAAATAATTTTTCACAACCCGGTCGTTGTGATGCACATCGGGAGAAAACATTTTGAGAGTGTCTTCAAAACTCGCGCCTCTGTTTCGTTCATTGAGGAAAAGCAGACAGAAGAACCCCCACTTTACACTCCCAATCCACTGGATTTGGTTTTCGTTGCGAAGAAAGGTTTCATGACCCAACTTGCGCATTTCCAGCCCGCACTCATTTGGAGGCGGCAGGCCGCAAGAGTCGAGATATTCCACGTCTTTCCCATCCAGCAACAAACCCAATGTGTGCCCAAGATTCCGAAATCATCCAGATTGAGGATGCAGGCTAAATGGTGTAGGGGCTTGACCTCATCCCGAGAGAAGATAAGATGCCTTTGAGAGGGATGCCGAGATATTCGCACCAATTCATCAGGTCAACGTTGGAAAGCGACAGGTCCCTGAATTTCATTTTTCCCCGCCCGCGCATCGGGGGTTCCCAATCCTCCCAGTGGCCCCAGCCGGGCGGAGGGCGCATTTGCATTCCATTGTCCCTGAAGGAAGAAGGGGGTGTAGGCAAGCGTGGGCGAGGGGCGCTGAGCGGCGCGTTCGCACTTTCATTCCGCTTCCCAACATTCTTTCCACAAGGCTAATTGCAAGAACTCTACGATAGGAACTCTTTAGCCAGAAGGAAATAGATCACTTGTTTAAAACCCTAGCTTTTCCCATTTTCACATATGATCTTGCTGTGTATTGCGCTTCTGATTCTGATTTAAATGTTATACAGCGTTTTTTAGATAGGTGCCATAAGCGTCATTTTACCTCTCAAACAGTCAGCATTTTTAATATTTTAGAACAGCAAGATAAATCCGCTTTCAAAACAGCTATTAATAATCATATGCTAGGTGCGATCATTCCCAAAGAAAAAGAATTAGTATATAATTTGCGCAGGAGAAGGTGTCACCTTCCTCAGATAAAAACGGAGAGACACAAGAAAACTTTTGTAAAAAGACTTATTTTTAAATATAATTTAGTATAGTATTATTCCATCTTATAATATTATTGTATTTTATTGTGTATTTTTTAATACCTTTTCACTGTAACTTAGGATATGTATTTTTATCCTTTGATTGAATAAAGACTATTATTATTATTATTATTATTATTATTATTATTATTATTAAGAGGAACGCCGATGGAAGCCATCATGCCAAGAAAACCGCCGTATTGCGCGGCGCCACCCCTGCCAACCATACTCTTGCCAACAAGAAAGTTTTCAACTACCTTTTTCTGGGCCGGAGAGAGCATCTGCGTGAGTTTGAAGAACTGTACCTCCTGGGGACCAAAACCCTTTCCAAAGATGTTTTCAACAACTTTTCCGCGCCGAAGCTGAGTCCCGCGGTTGCCGAAGCCTTTGCCGCAGGGGCGAGCAAAGTTAGGGCCAGACTGAGCGGGGTGGAAAAAAGGTTGCCCCCATGTTGCGCGGCAATTTTGCGGATTTGTGTTTTGCTGATTTTGAGATCAGCGCCTTTTCCTTCACCCGCCGCTTTTTGCATCTGGTTGATTTGAGTGGCGGTCAACAAAAGATCGTCGCCGTGCCCAATTTGTTCCGGTTTAACGTGCAAAGTCACGGCGCTTTTTCGGAGAACTGCCTGGCAAAGACTCTCTTTTTGACCCGCGGTCAGTCCGATTTTGAAAGGGTGATACACCGTCGCCATCTTATATCAGAGAAAAGAAATTTCGCCAGAGCCAAAGCTCAAACAAAGACCAACTCGTTTTCAACCTGTTTTATGACAAACTCGTCCTCGTACAAAACGGCGGCAAATATTCTGTAATCCGCTGTGGCGGCTTGATTCAGCCTGTAGTTCAAAACCAGATTTTCCTCTTCCCCCCACTTGGTGGGGCTGCCCGGATATCGAAGGATGTCACCTTCATGGATCTGATGAGAGAGAAAGAGCCGTTGACTGGGGCCGACCGCGTGTCAAGCGCAATAAATGCCCCGTCGGCGGTGGCCTGAAATTGGGAATCAACCCGGCTATAGGCCTTGTACCAGTCGTAGATGACGTTTCGGTTTCTCACCGTGAATACCAAATTGGTTTTCTCCTGCGCTTGCCCATTTGCCGGAAACGTGAGGAGGGTGTCCAGATTGATTTGATCATAAACCACCTTCTTGAGCATGTGCGGCGCACTGAACATCGCGATATACAAAGACAAAAAAATTCAAAGTCGGTTTGCCAAAATTTGACTAAGTTTGAGCATTGCATCTGATTTGGGTGGGGCTGCGGGCCTGCGGCGTTTCTGCCCCCTCCCCCCCCCCCCCCCTTCTCAGCCACCATAGCGGGTGATTCATTGGTGGTTGGGAGCGGCTTTGCGCTTTTTTTACGAACGGTCCAGCTTCTTTTTTGAGTCGTTTGCCAATGTCCATGAGGGTGTCACGGACCACACCCGTGCCTTTGTGTTTGACGCGATACCGGCCGGCGCGCAGGTCGAAAAACTTCATCCACTCGCTTGCCAAATTCATCGTATACTTCAACCAGAAATTATTCCGAGCATCAAATCCACAGTCACGTCCGCGTCGTTGAGGTCGAGGACGTTGTTCCGCCCGTCGACCCGATGACCCGGATCCTCACTGCGTCGATTCGGGATTTGTTGACCGGGTGGAACTTGGGGCGCAGGGGTTCTTTCGTGAAAGGGTCGCTGACCTCGAGATTTGCGGTGGAATAGGAAAACAAAATTTCGCTTGGCATGTCGTTTGCCCGTCGTGTGATCAAGTCGCAGTGCAGAAACATCCAGTCGACGCTTCGTGTGATGTCTGGAATCGTTGTTCCCGTGAAACTCGTTGCGTCTTTCAAAACCTTTTTGTCGAACCCAAGCAACTTGGCAAAGTCCCCGACAGAGAGATCGAGCTCGAAATTTTGCGCCACCCCGACCACAACCCAGGTGATCGAAAAGTCGAAGTGCAGATTGAAAATGTGCTTTTTGTCCAGGGCATCCGGGTCAACGAAAACCGTGAGCCCCTGCAAAACCCTGTCGATGTCTGTGTAATCGTACATCCCGTCGGGGAACGTCAACGTTTGCCAGGCTTCCCCTTCCTTCCTTCACTTGAGTTCGTTGTTACCGTAGGTGGCCGCGACGTTGTACCAGGGGTAGCTCATGGTGAGCAGCGTATCGAGCGCGGCTTCCCATTTTCGCTGCGTGTTGAGCTCAATCGGTGGGGACTTTTGGGTGGGACTTTTGGGTGGCGGCATTTCTCTGCAGCTTCGCGAGGCTCGAGTCGAACACCAGATTGTACATCCTCAAGCTGTGTAATCGTGGAAAATTTTATGCCTCTAAAATTCATTGACAACACCAAGCCGGAGATGCTCTTTGAGCAAAGAAAAAACCTTTTATCGGAGTTTCGTCGACGTGTTGCGGCTTTGATCGACCCAAGCGCCACATAGAGTTGATGAATCTTGCTGTTGAAGGCGTCTCCCACACCACTGCCCTCCGTTTCCCACTCTTCCTCCTCCTGTTCTGGCCCGCCGATCGAGGACCGGCGGTTCAAAAATGGCTTGTTCCCAATGTGTGGTGGGTCGGGCTCTCGTTTCTTTCGGAGGGGTTCGTTTCAACATCTCTTTCCCCGCCTGAAGCATCTAAAGGACAAACACAACCAAAGATCTAAAAATCCTTACGAGCAGTTTACCACATTAAAGAAATGCCGCGGAAAGTTTGAGTGCCTTATTTATGAGATGCTTTTGATAAGAAAAAAGAGACCGGCTCTGAACATTCAAAATGACTCCATTCCAGTGAAACTGTTGATTTACATTTACTCATTCTTTTGTTTATCCTCTCCTCATTCATTCTAATGTATTTTCTCACTCACTATTCTTTACATACGCTACCAAATTCACAATAATTTGCATTTGAAAATGGTGACATGTCGTCGCCGAAACGTCATGTTTTTATCTCGGTACTCTTTATTCTGAAATGTTCTCCAAGAATCTTCGAAGAAATAGTATTCATATTGTGCTTTGTTTTCTTGTAATATGTTTGTTGTTCTGTTGTTTCTGAACCGCGGTCAATTCCTGTTGACTGCTGTAAACGATCACTTTGTACCCCTCATTTTCTTTTCTAGGGGCATTTATGTCAAAATAAATACCAATTTTCTAGCTTAATCAGTACAAGCTATTTTTACTACTAGCTAATCTTGTTTAATTTCTCCACCTTCTTCTTCGACAAAAACACTCGCACTTTGCATTCCTTTACGCTTTCGTCTGAAAGTAGTTAGGACTCAAGAATGTCTGTCTTTTTTTTTTTTTTTTTGCCAATGTTTGCTATGGAAAACTGTTCGTTTTCCCTGCTGCTGCTCAATTGTTTTGGACACAAATTAAACCGGCCCAAATAAAGCCACGCGAAGTCGCTCGGTGAGAGTGTGCAGCTCCGATTCTAGGCTTGGCCTGGCTAAATATATATATGGCCTTTAGCTTTTCTTTTTTTTAATCGCTACATAACAGACTGGAATGGTGTTCCATCGGATATCATGCATCCACCTTCAAAAGCAGTTTTAAGTCCTACCTATTACATTATTTGTGTCAATTTTTAAATCAGATGTTGCTTGTGAGTGGTAAGTCATGTAATTTAAATAGGTTAGCTTTGGATTGTATTTCAATTTTACTTCTTAATTTTTAGAATGTGTAATATTAGATAATATTCTTTGTATGGGAATTTATGTATCAGTCAATTCCAAAAGCCCCCATCGCCTCCTCCCCCGGGCAAACACCCGAGCATTTGACTTTTTTGAAAAATTTTGAGCAAATGCCCCGCTGTGTTTCCAGTTAAGATGGTCAAAATGCCCCACTGTCGGGGCCTCAAAAAGGGAAATTCAAGTGTAAATCTATAGCAAATCACTCGTTGCATGAAGCATTTTGGCACGCTCCCCGCTCATGATGATCTTCTTTTTTTTTTTTCTAAAATCGTCTACCTTTGTGCGCCAAAAGTCTTTTCCGATCTCTTTTGTCGGCACTCCAAATTTTGAATAAAGGCATATCAACTGTATATTGAGTAAACAACGGAAAACTTACGCTGAGTCTTGAAGCGAAGGGAGCGAAGCAGCTCCCGTGGTGAATTAATGAATATTTGCGCGCGAAAGACCCACGAAGCGCTTTAGCTGGCGACCGCCAACCAATGTTTAGCCGATAGTCAAATGCCCCACCGTGCGGGACAAATTTCGGATCAAATCCCCGGGGTATGCCCGGGAGGGGAGGGGGGATGAGCGCTTTTGGAATTGACTGATACATTAGTTTCTCCCAATTATTCTCCAGTCATGCACTTTTTGTTTTGTATCAACTTAGTTGTATTCGCATGACAAAGTATTATTAAACTTAAAACTTAAAATTAAATTTAAAGTAAGCTCTTTCTCAAAAACATCCTTTGAACTTCCTTCTCCTGCATACAGTCTTTTAATTATTTTTTTAGTAGCTGATCACACCAATCTTGTGGGATGTTTGGGTGACATTTGGCATTAATGTTTAATGGGATTTCTGATGTTTGATGAAGTATGTTGTGCAATTTCAAATGTACAAGGAGAAATGTGAGACTAGTCCTTACCTTAATTCTTGCAAAATAGAAAATCAAGTTAAGATGGCTAGCACGGAGTTCCAGCACTTTTGCTTTGATGAATCATTACCTTAAACCCTCATACTACATTGTTAATTACCTTGATAGTGGTATCAACCAAAATTAATGCCCAATATTTTGTTATCAAGTTGCTTGGTCTTGCACTTTGCTGGCCAGAAGAGCAGCTGGATTTCTTTTTGAACACACTGTAGGTGCATTGATTAGTGAGCTTAATGTTAGCAAGCAGTTTTTTTGTGATAGTAAGGTCAATAAGTAACTGATCAAAAGAAATATCTTGGTCTTAATTCATATCATCTAAATACTTTTATTGATATTTCCATGTATCTTTCTTTCATAATTATTTTGAGGCATATATATATCGAGAGGATACACAATTCTGATTTCCGACTGTCTCATGGGAAGCTGTGGATAATTGAAATTGCATTCATTATGAAGTGACGATCTGAATCACTATATATCTGATGTGATACTGATTCAAAGGAGCAATTACCAGGCTTCTCCACCAATTTCTAGTGGCTCTAAACCATTAATAAGTAACCTACAGTTGAAAGGGGAAATAGACCTGTCCTTAGGTATTGCTCTAAGATGTTGAGAAATGTTTTGTTTTAAAGATTTATAGATGCAAACTAGCGTTGCAGGTTCTTTTATACACAAAGTATTAAAGATTATTTTTTTTAAAAACTCAGAACCTCAATATATATATATATATATATATATATATATATATATATATATATATATATATATATATATATATATTTTTTTTTTTTTTTTTTTTTTTTTTTTTAATTTTTATTTATTTTTTTTTTATTTTTTGCTTTTTTAACCTTTCCAAACTCAATTTGGAAAGGAATTTTTATTACCTTACTCAATAGAATGCTTGTTTTTAGGAGGGGTAGGGGCCCAAATCCGTAAAAGGGGCTTCATATCTGCAAGCAGTTCTGGACTAGGGGGTCCAAATGACTGATCCACAAGCAGATCTGGACTGGAGGGTGCAAATCCACGGGAGGTCCAAATCCACTGTGCCACTGCCTCAGATCACCTTTCCATACTATTTTTTGGGTCCGTAGCTTGAGTGAGGTCAGATGGGTGATATGACAAGCAGACTATATGTAAATGCCAGTAAAAAACGAATGCTTTTGGAGCTCCGCTTTTAGGTTTGGCTAAATATATATATTACAAGTATAGCACCTTACGGAACTTTACTTCGATTGGCCAGGTAATAATAAAAGTTGCGTTGTGATTGACATCCTTTACACTTTCAACTCTTTAAGTTGTGAATCTTACGGAAGATATCTAACTTGAATTGGTCATATACTAGCAGATGAGAAGCACGATACGGGATAAGCACGGTTCGATACCAGTTACGCAGGTTCTATAAATAATCATACTGTTGTAGTAAATGAAAGGAAATCGTTTCCAAAACTTATAAGAAACTTAAATCGTTATGATTTTTGCCAAGAGGTAATTCTATAGAAAAATTCATTGCCTAACTGGTGAGTTTCCGCGGGGAATTTCACGCGAAAAACTGATATCGTACGAATCGTGAATTCTTAAGAGAAAAAATGTTCAATTTTTTGGGCACAAAATTGGCTGAATAAAAGCAATGCAAAGGTTTTCTACGCCATTAAAAATAAATGCGGAGCACGCCTTTTAGGCTTGACTAAATATGGAAACTTTTTTTTTTGTCATTTGATGTTCATTGACCTATAGCCATTTATGCTTTGAATCAGCATATTCCAAAAAAACACATTTGGGGGTCTAACCTCGCTCTCAGTTGTGTACGTACCTGTCGAAAAGAATAGAAAATGAAAGAGTTAAGTTTATCTAAAACCGGACTACATTTATCCAATTTCCATAATTATGATTCGCACAAGACAGCTATCGGCTCATAAGCCTGGCCCCTAACTTTCTGTCAGCATTAGGGTAAACAAGTGGTCATAAAAAAGTAAAAAATAAAGTCTGGAAGGGTAATAATGCTTACGTATTCCGATACTGTTACCGAAAGGCAAAACGGCAAATTGATTCCATGTGCAAGTTGTGATTTTGTGGCTTGTTTCGCTCACATACATCGTAATCGAACTACTTCGGTTGAGAAAAGGGAACGAATAATTGACCTGTGGTCGTCTGGTGTAAAACAGACGCAAATTGCAGAAGTTGAGGGATTATCAGCACAAAATGTATCCAATATTGTGAACAAATTTCAGTCTGCAACACGGGACGTATTTTCCCGGTAAACCTGGTTGGAAGTAACGAACAGCTCTACCCCCGACGTCGCTGAATTTGTAGAATACTGCAAAATAACTAAACTTAGTTCTTACAATTCAGAAATCATACAATTCAATCAATATTTATAAATGATTCCAATAGCACGTTATCATACTACTTTTTGTTCGTCGTTTCCGCCTTGAAGAACTAGTATACCCTTTTTTCAATCGATCGAGAAGCTCGCAAATCTATCCTCGAAATACTGCAGCAGCTCTTGAAACATTTTGGAAATCACAACAAGTCGCCATCGTAACCACGAGGTACGAAATGATATGAACTAAGGAATTTGCTCTCGCGGGTTGCAACTTGGCCCACTCAAACTGTCAATCAAATTATCAATGTTTGCAAGGTTGCCACCAAAAGAACGTCCGGTTTGACTGTAGTATCTGTTCTAGTATGCTATAAGTTACCTTAAGTTGCCATGTTATTTCAAGCCGTTTGATTTATCATTAGATCAGTACACTTCCATATTGCAAACAAGGCTTCGTTTGAAAGCCTGCATACTTAACTTTATTTGTACAAAATCGGCGCTAAGCCCTCACCTGCTTGTTCATGTGGACATAACAACGGGGATACTGCTCACTTCTTTTTCTTTACTGCCCTGTAGGTACGCTGCCCTTAGGACCAACTTACTTGCCGCTGCTGCTCATATTGTATCCCAGAGCATATCCCAATAGATAACCGTAAAGTAGATTTTATTCTTTATGACAACCTTACTATTGAGCAAAACAAATTGTTCTTTCATCATGTGCAATCCTTTATTAGAGAATCTAGGCGGTTCAGTACAAGTACTGTGGTCCCGTCTGCCCTGTAGCATTTTTCACAATGGACTTGCACTTGCACCAAACAAATATTAAACAACAAAACTTAAACAACAATAATCAAACAACAAAACCGAAAAACTAATGTATGCTCCTGGAGCAAATGCCAAATATGTCAAAAAATAAATAAGTAAATTAACTGTGTTCTATTAAAATAGTTTTTATTTTAATCAATTTTATCACTTTTACCATAATTAAAGGGTCTGAATGGGGAGTCCGCATGTCGGTTGTCAGTTAAAATTTATCAAATGAAGAATGATCCTCGCAGTTGTGAACGCAATTTATGTAATTGCGAAACGAAGCCAGAAAAAAATTCAGGACTTCAACGGGCTTTGAACCCGTGACCTCCCGATTACCGGTGCAATGCTCCAACCAACTGAGCTATGAAGCCACTCAGTTGATCCTCGCAGTTGTGAACGCAATTTATGTAATTGC
>JAEMWC010000479.1:345000-350000 GCA_016490735.1 Pachyseris speciosa
TTTCATTTCAGATATCATTCACAGTTAGAATTTAATCAGCTGGTTGATTGTTAATTACTGATCCACATTCGTTATGTAATTTGTACAACTGTTTTGTAGAACTTGAAATAATTCATTATTTGATTGCAATTGCGCTTAATTACAAGTCTGGTTTGTTTACGCAATGAGATCGTTTATTTCACCTTTGTTAACAAATACCGATAAATTACATTTATTCTACATGCTCCTTCAGTCTTAAAAATGCCATTACATTTTTTTTTTAAACTCAGACTCCTTTATGTTATGATATATGTCCACTGGAACGCGGCTATGATGGCGCTCGATTGCGAGTTCGTCACCTTTTCGAAAGAAACTTACGAGCACTTTTAGAATTCGGTTCATAACTCGGCCGCACGGTAAAACAACGTACAGGCAACCGTGCAGGCAGCACAGGCAGTGAAAATACTGCAGCACGCGCTTACAAGCCGCTGTTTGGGCAACGAGCCTGCGCTCCTTCCCGAAAAGGAGGTGAAACAGGTTACCTCGGGGAAATGGAGCCCACCACGGGATGACATTCACTAAGCTAGAAACAAATCATACAAATTACCATTGACGTGTTCAAAAAGACATTACGCATAATTTCCTACTACAAAAATTCCCACGATGTCGGACCATGTCGGTTGTCTGTTAATATTTTCCTGTCAGTAATCGGGATTTTTTTCCCTTTTTGTCGGTAGTCAGTTATATTTATCGGCGTTTGATACTAGTCGGTTAACCGCATTAATTCAGACCATCAAATTATAGACTATAGGTATTGGTTAATTAATATGATAACAGCCTGGTAGTTTTGTCTGTATTGTAATGAGATGTTAGTAAACTTTATTCTTTCTGGTAAGTTCGTGTCTTGTCTTTCAATCACTTCATGAGAACTGATTCCAAAGAAAGCTAGCCAAAATCGTTTTTATATAATCAAGCCATGAACAGTTAATTGCGAAGGCGAAAGGCATGTTGCGTATGAGCGAAACTGACAAGGCGGGTTGGGAGGGGAGGAGGATGGGGAGGCTGGAAGTGATTGCAGCCACCACATCACTACCATAACTAAGAATGACAAAGCTATTATTTTTGATTAATCGAAAATTGACCTGTTGCACATTGGGAGGGGCCGAACATACAAGCCCAAAGAAATATTTTTTGTGCTTTTTGGGAGAACAGTCTGATTGGAGAAAATATAATTAGAGAAAGTCTCGTTGCAGAAAATGACCTTCAAAACATATCTGCATTAATTCATACTGTGACAGTCGTAACCAGGGCCCCATCAGGCCACTTTAGGGCAAATGGGTCTGAGACTTGAGTTCGGGCAGTTGTGAGAGACGAGCTAAGTTGTGTTCCGAATCGCTGAAATAAATACCTTGAGTCTTCAGCGGCCTCTGAGTTTACACTGGTGGCAGCGGTGCGATGGAAGACGATAGCTGTAGATTGTTCTGGAAGAAAGGCGAGGACGTCAAGAAACTGATTCTGAGAGTAGAAACTTACGCAGCTGGAAGTGGCTGGAACAACAACAAAATGGCGGCAATGGCCGCGATTGGTCTCCCGGATGACAAGGTAGAATTTTTGCTTACAGTTCCAGAGGAAGATCGAAAGGACTGGCCTAAACTAAAGAAAGCTATCCTCCACGAGTACAAAACCGACCCGGCGTCCTCAGAACAGACTTTTCTTTCTCACTTGCGACAACCAGGTGAATCCTTTCTGGTTTATTTCGCTGTTTTGGAGCAATTGTATCGAGACGCGTTTGGTATTGCGGAAGGTACACCACTCAGCGAGCCGTCACAGAAAGCGGTTACTCGTCAGTTTCTTCGGGCGATTCCTCAGCCTATTTCCTCCAAATTGCACCTGGATTACCCTGATGAAACATACGCAAACCTCGCCAAACAAGCCCGTCGAATTGAAGAAGTCCTTGCTCGTACCCAGTCTTCCGTCGAGCGAGTAGCAACCATTGAATCTACCGAGAATGCCAACAGATTGGACGCACTTTGTAATGAATTGAGTGAGCTAAAACACCTCCTTCAGGAGCAAGTTCATCCAGAATCTGTTGTGGACGATATAAACGCTGTTTCTTCCAAACAACCCAACCCAGGGTCGTCACCTCGCAAGTGTTTTTCTCGTGGATCTACCATGCATTTGCAAAGTCAATGTAGCTTTACCCCCCAGTGCAGATCAGAGGGCGGAATCGAGGGCGTTTTTACCGCAGTGGCCCTCGTCGCCAAGTACAAAGAGCCCCAAATTCGATTACCTGTTATAATGTGGAGGCCTTGGACATGTAGCCAGCCAGTGCTCCTCACCACATTTAAACTAAACTCCACCAGTGCAGCTAGGCCACCACTGGTGCGTAACTCAACTGATAGTGGCTCATTTGCCTCACAACGCCCATTGTCTCAGAGACGATCTACCTTGCATGTGACAGGAAAACTTGAAAATGTGAAATGCACCTGGCTGTTGGATACTGGCTCAGATGTTACCTGTATTAGCTCTCGATTACCTGGCATTGAGAAGTGGCGCCTCAGCCCTCCACAGAGTGCACCTGCTACAGCAAATGGAAGCCCTTTACTCTGAGTAGGTGAGATTGTCACTAACATTGAGATAGGTCATGTCTCAAAAAACAATGTGCGTTTACTTTTAATTCACAATTTAAACGTCCCAGCCATTTTGGGTATGGATACCCTTGAAAGTTTCGGCTCCTTTGGAATTAATTGCGCACATCGGACACTTACTCTTGGCGATGCCAAGTTGATTGTGGAGAAACGTTCACATGGATCTTTGCTATCACCAGTAGTTGTCTCCCTCATCTCAGACCAAGTCATTCCTCCCCGTTCGCAGTTCTTCGTCCATGCCGCAGCTACGGACTATGGACCATGTGACCAAGTTGTTTTATTTTCCCCGTTCATGGATAAAATGGCTCGTTTAAATCTTCTTTTGGGTGCAAGTGTGGTTGCTGTAGACCCCCAAAACCGAATACGAGTCACAGTCATGAACAACAGTAATCTGCCAATTAAACGGTTCGCGGGCACAAGAATTGGAGAACTCTCCCCAGTGAAAGTTGATGAT
This sequence comes from Pachyseris speciosa, assembly GCA_016490735.1. Lineage (NCBI taxonomy): Eukaryota > Metazoa > Cnidaria > Anthozoa > Scleractinia > Pachyseridae > Pachyseris > Pachyseris speciosa. The sequence goes on from JAEMWC010000479.1 coordinate 348,082, forward strand.
CAGGGTGCTGATATCAACACTGTTTCAGAGAGCCCCCACCTCCTCCTGTGCACGTGCCACCTAAGAAAGGTCCAGTAGCAGTTAACTTGGATCATTGTGAAGTGTCACCTTCAGAGAAAACGGAACTAGCAGCTCTCCTTGATGATTACCGTGATGTGTTCGCTAACAATGACACAGAAGTCGGCCTCAATAACAGAGCCTACTTCCACATTCATACCAAGACTGAGGTGCCTGTCGCAATAAAGCTCCGTAGAACGTCCTCTCTCCGCGCAGAGGTTGATCGACAGATCCAGAACATGGAGGAGCGAGGTATCATTGGGCCCTCAACGTCACCATATTCTGCCCCCATTTTTATCGTCCGGAAAGCTGATGGTTCATACCGTTTTTGTGCAGATTTTCGCGGCTTGAATGATGCAACCATTGCGGAGATATTTCCCTTGCCGTCTGTTCGCGAATTCCTTGACTCGCTGCATGGTTCCAATCTCTTTATAACCTTAGACCTCTACAGTGGGTACTGGCAGATTCCAATAGCCACGAAGCATCGCCACAAGACAGCATTCTCAACTGAATCTGGTCATTGGCAGTTTTGCGTTATGCCCTTTGGGGTCAAAAATGCCCCAGCTGTCTTTGCACGCCTCATGGCAGATATTATGAACGGTTTACAGTGGAATGGTATTGCTGTCTACGTGGATGATATCATCATCGGAGGGAGGAACGTTCGCGAACATTACGACCTGTTGAAGGAGGTCCTTGAGCGTCTGCGGGCAGCAGGATTGACTATCAAGCCTAGCAAAGTGTCATTATGTCGAAAGAAGCTCATTTTCCTGGGTCACCAAACCTCAGCAAAGGGCATCGAGCCCGACCCTGCGAAATTAAGTTAAATCCGTAATTGGCCACGTCCTCAAAACACTAAGGAACTGCGAGCATTCCTTGGACTGGTGATTTCATCCCTTATCTTCAACAACGTGCTCATGTCCTAAACCAGTTAACAGGTAAATCGAAATTCGTCTGGACTTTAGAGAGGGACGCCGCCTTCAATGACTTGAAATTTGCATTAACGTCGAGTGAAGTCCTCCTTCAGTTCCCTGATATGTCTAAACCGTTTGAACTGAGCACTGATGCTTCTGATACGGGAATAGGCTGTGTTCTGCCCAGAGAGATGAATCTGGTAGAGATCAACCAGTTTTGTTCGCATCCAAGGCGCTTGCCGACAACGAGTAAACTGGCACACGCGTGACAAAGAAGCATATGCCTTCATCTTCGGGATACGCAAATTTCGTCCCTACCTGTTAGGACGTAGCTTCACCTGGCAGACAGATCATAAAGGTCTTCAGTGGTTAAGGAACACTCGCGATCCCCGAGGCCGCTATGCCCGTTGGCTAGAAGAATCTGAGGAATTTGACTTTATGATCAATCACCGACCTGGTGTTACGAACCTCCATGCCGATGCTCTCTCGCGTAAGCCTTCTGTCAACACGTTATTGCGCGATGGACTGTTCAGTGTTGCTAAATTTCAAGAGTAACAGCAGTCAGACCCTGTGTTAGGGATTGTAATTAATGTATTGCAACGCGGTGGTTCCCAGACACAAATCCTGAACTTCGCCGTTGGTCTACCAAAAGGCAATTTCTTTTTCTGGGAAAAGACGATGGTCTCTTGTATATTCATTACAAAACTAACAAACACCACGTCGACCAGCTGGTGGTCCCTGATGCCCTCATTCCCTTCGTTTTACGCTTGAAACATGACCATGCAGGCCACATGGCTGCTGAGAAAACCACCAGGCTGATCCGTCGGGAATATTTCTGGCTGAATATGGTCGCCGATGTTCGAAAGTATTACCAGTCATGTGTTCCATGCGCGCGCAACCGACCCGCCCCTTCCCATCCTTATACACAGTTCACGCTGTCGTCACAACCAC
>JAEMWC010000479.1:352500-357500 GCA_016490735.1 Pachyseris speciosa
ATAGTGCACAACTCGCAGGAGGCGACGGATCCATAAGAACAGATGTAGATTCACGGACATCGGTAAGAGAGTCTAAGGAAGATCGAAGGCTAACTATTTTCTCACAGAAGAAGTTAACAAACGAATTTGCTAGAGTGTGATCCGAAGAAGGTGAAGGATAGCGAGCTTCAACTTTGGTGTGTAGTAGCTTGTCAACAGTCTCAAAAAGAACTCTCTGATCGTGGTTCGAGCTTTCAATGACGTCACAATAATAGGAAGTCTTCGCTGACCGTAGTAGACTATTTACAACATCACACTGAAGAACATAGCTGCGATAATCACTAGGCAGGCCAGTTGACCTCGAGCGCCACTCAAGTGCCCTCCTCGTCCTCTTTTCAATGGCGATCTCTTCTGTAAACCATGGAGAATATGGGCGGACGGTAACAGTTCTTGTCTTCAAAGGGGCATGAGTATCAAGCATGGGGTGACATTATATTGTCGAACTAGGGCTTCAAGATCATCAGCAGGATCCAAAACCAGAAGGAGTTACTGAGATTATAGCGAAAATCAGTAAAATCGATGGAGCGTGTCTTGCGACAAGTTATTTCCTTCCTTTCAAGGGGAGGTTTTTGAACTGCAAGTCGCAGTGGACTGCAAAATGATCAGAAATGCACCACACGACAGTTTGAGACAAGGCCGTCATCACTAACTCGTGTGATGATTAGATCGAGGGTGTGGCCGTCCCGGTGAGTTGCACCCACAACATGTTGATTTAAATCAAAAGAATCCAAAATACTCATAAACCGCCTTGAATCAGAGTCATTTGGTAGGTCTACGTGAAAATTGAACCTGAACCTTATGACATCGTCATCAGCTTCGTCCCCTTCGCACACGCCCAGTACGCCTTCGTCCTAGCCAGAACGATTGTGACAGCGAGAGTGCCTCACCAGTTCCAGTTACAGTACCTCCTGTACTCCGTCCACTGGAAAACGCTTCTGTCCCTGAAGTCTCTTGCTCAGATAGGCAGCCAGCAAGGACCCCTGTACTTCCTTCTTCGGATAATGTCTCACCCATGCCTGCGTCAAGCATAGAGATCCCGTCCATACAGGCTAAGAGCTGTGCCTGGAGGACTGACCGATTAGATCGTGAAAGCTTAGATGATTCTGAACCTGAACCTGGCTCTTCGCCTTTCTCGTCATTGCGGAGAGGGATTAGGTCACGCCAACCCCCTGATAGGTATTGAGAATGGGAACTGAACCCTGCCTTTGAGGACGATGATGATGAAGACGCCGACATTTACTTTTTACAATGACTTGTAACCTGAGCTTTCTTGTGTTCCTTACTGTTCGGGTCTCCCTAGGGGGAAGAGTGTGACAGTCGTAACCAGGGCCCCATTAGGCCACTTTAGGGCAAAGGGGTCTGGGACTGGAGTTCGGGCAGTTGTGAAAGACGAGCTAAGTTGTGTTCCGAATCGCTGAAATAAATACCTTGAGTCTTCACCGGCCTCTGAGTTTACTATACATTTTATGAATGACTTATCAAGGGAAGATGTTTAAACCAGAGCCAAGGAATGCTTGTGCGGAACGACTATCAAAGTGAATAATGGTGAATAGCAAAGACCATAACAATGGCAATCATGATCACCGCTGACACTATACAACTTGAACTTGACCAAGATATCCGAAATTATGTTCACTTAAATCTCTGCACATTTAAAAGAAAGATAACGCAGAATAAGGGAACGAAAGGCATAATATAATGATACTCTCTATAAATGAGAGTAGTCAACAAAAGGGTCTCATTATTACTTATCATTACGAGGACGGGGAGTCGGATGAACGTCTAAAATACGCTGAAGAAAATGTTCATTCATCATCATCGTCGTCGTCGTCGCTATACACTAGGGACTTTAAGATACGGTGGCTACGGACTACGGACTACGGCCGGAGGTGATTAGGACTGGGACGAGACATGCTGTCAACTTTTTTCCCACCGTCGCGCCCTCACGACGGTGAGTAGTCGAAGGGTTTTGCTTAGTGTTGACTACGAAAGACGAAATGGAAGTGGAGAGGTTGAAAACGCGAAAAAAAGGTAGGTGACATTATTTCATTCGATTTTAAAACAACCGTATCTTGAGAGACAAACTACTACGTGTTTTAGTCAATTCTAATGAGTTTATGGACTCAGAGAAGCAAGTAATTTTAGCCTATGTTTGTTTCTATGAAATCGTAGTCCTAAACGACAACTTGTGCTGAATGAAACTCTTCCTCGTCTATTAATTGATCTGCCAAACTACAGACAAGTGAATCTCAGACCTTTTGGAAAAATATTTCTGAAAGAAACTATGTCAATGTAAAACTCTGTCAGTTTTATCGTAGTCCACAGTCTGTAGTCCGTCAACGTAACTTCGTGTTTTCGCACCGTTACCACTGTACTCGGCCCAGTGCACTCGACGCGGGAAGCACACGTCCAACCGTAGTTCGTTGTCCGTAGTCACCTTATCTTAAAGTCCCTACTGTTAGCCGTTCTCGTAACTACTAATACGCACGATTATCAATACAACTAATTTTCTTCAGTTGCTCTTGAGTAGTATCGGCCGTTCTACGCAATGAGCTGGGCGCCCTTTGTAGATGATCCAACGATCATACCATTAAAAAGAATTGTTTGTCGCAGTTCTTGACTTTGCTGGAGAGGCAGTTGACTTGGTAGCTGAGATGGTAACACCACTACACTGGTATGGTAGAGGTCAATTGCTCGAATCCCATACGGCCTTGTCTTTTCTCCATGCGTTCTTGTTGTTACCACTTATTTAAGAGACGATCATTAACACAACAAGCTTTCATATCTCTAAATGACCTTATTCTAATCAGCTGCACAATTACCATGTTGCAGTCGCTTTTAATGGAACTTTAATTGTAAACTAAGCATCTAAGGTCCTTGAAAAATGGTAACAAGGTATTACAAGGTAGCTTAAGTTACTTAGGGAATCGAAGAAGAGTAGCACACGAGTATGCGCGAACTTACATGACTTATGCACGCGGCACTTGCGTATTCTCACGAGGAGTTAGAATACTTGACATCACGGACGGTACAGCAAAAATATCTTTAGTATATTGTGGCCAGAAATTCAGCACAGAAAAACGTGTATTGGTCTTCATTGTATAAACGGAGTATGGCTTTAACGGTCACCTGAGAAATTCAAGAGAAGACAACAAGGAACGTTACGGTGGGAAATAAATGATCATGGCTAGAAATTAAAATAGTGGATCGTTGGAAATATGCAAACACAGTAGCATTAAGTTTTTTTCTAAGCACCCAAGCGCAACGAATTATTCATGCAGAATCGTGGCGAGAAATAGGGGACACAAGGGGGCGGAGTCACTTCAGAGCAGTCAAGAGAGCTGTCAATTCCTTTCTTTCTTTGGCGAGATGCTATTGGATGATCGTCGCTATAGAAATTTGAAGGCGGTTCAAAATTAAACATAAAAAGTTGGCGGCCCTGTCGAGTAATCTACGATTGACGCTAAACAGTTGATTATAAAGAAAGTTTGTTATCTGGAAAATCTCCACTGATAAATAAATCGATTTTCGTCTGTTTAGGCGAAATATAGGACATTCTTGGTGTATGAAAGTGAATGAAAGTGGTTTCTAATTCAGTGCTAGTTGTTGGGCAGCCAATTAGTGTTGAGGCGAAAGTTAGAAACATTACAAAATTTCCAAACAAAACTTGCGTAATACAATAACTTGCCTTTCGTCAGTAAGAAACTGACGAAACTTAAGAGCAGGTCCCTGAGAAAGTGAAGCAAAGTTGGAAATGAAATTTTAAACTCCCCTTTATCTTTTTGTGTGGAGTTAGGTTGCCTAGTGAGGGGGGATGCACGAAAATGGCCATATGAGGATCACCTGAGAAATCTTTGTCATGGTAACCACAATTGATCATACCCTCCTCCAACCAATGTTTTGAGTAAACATTTTACTCTGTAGTGACCGACAAATATGAATCTATTTTTAGAGTGAATGTTATCCAATTCAAACGACATTCCTCCAGGAGGTAGGACTATTCCTCTGCTTTCAAACAAATGCTGTTACAGTGCTTTGACTTCCACAAACAAGAAGAAAATAATGGATTTACTGTGTTACCTGTCGGCTATTTTGACAAACAAAAAACAAACTCGATCAATTACGCAATCTCTCCAAAAGTACTCTCTTACCGGACACCAAATTCGCAGCAGAGGTTAAAGTGCTACTATGAGCAACATTTTACTCTTTGAATTTTTAGGCTCCAGGAAAAATTAAAAATGCTGTTTACCGTTTCCAAATAGCTGCATTTGTTCCGGAGATATTTAAGTTTGCAAAAATGCGTAAGATATGCAAATCAGACGACTGATGACGTCATAGACTCAACCCGATATAGCATATATACATATACATTCTATCTCAGTCAATTTCCAACACAGACCATTGAAACTTGGTAGGCTGATGGTTCTATAGGTAACACACCTACGCCTACAAAAAACATTGGCTCCCATGGCAACTCATTCTTTTCCAGCCCCCCCCCCCCCCCCTCGACCCGATTCCAATATTTTAGCGGTTTCTGCTTTTAACAAGGCCACGAACTAGACCTAACACATTTATATGCTTCCTGGATCATGCACATGAAGCACCGCTGGCAAATATTAAAATAGAACACCAAAGGTGGCCGGCAAAGCCCTTAATATCAGAGAGATCTGAAACCCAGTATGTTGCCATGGTAACACAACTGGTACGCTTATATTGTGGAGCACATCTAGTAGAATCTTACTGCAAAGAATCAAGCATTTGTGATACAAATTGGCCAAGATATCGGTTTTCAACATATTTGATCAAAATTCGGTTGATATTATGACGTCACCACTTAGCTAATTTGCATATTTTAAAAACTTGGATATCTGTGGAACAAAAAGAGATATTTGGAAATAGTAAACAGCATACTTCTCATACAGTCTACTTGTTTATATCTTAAAATGGCTTAGATAGCAGAG
>JAEMWC010000479.1:362500-367500 GCA_016490735.1 Pachyseris speciosa
TATTAAGAGTAGAAAGAAAATCAACTGCAGCAGTAGTGCTGGGCATTCTGGCCAGGGTATCGTCAACATACCTCCTGTATAGCGTGGGCATCACACCATAGTGGGTAAGCTTGTCTTCTAGAGGACACAGGAAGACATTAGCCATTAGAGGGCCAAGGGGCGAACCCATAGCCACACCATCAATTTGTTCATACAACTGACCATTGAATTGGAAGAGCTGGTTAGTAGTGGCGATTTCGAGGAGTTTGGCAAGTTGGTCCTTCTGTAGGTTAAGGTCATAAGATTGGTTGAACCAATCATTGGTAAAAGCTTTGTCAACTAAGATGTTGATAGTCTCATTTAATGGTACGTTAGTAAAAAGGGCTGTGACATCGTAAGAAACCAATACGTCATCCTCGTCGATAGGTAAGTTGCGAATCTCTTCAGAGAAGCGAATGGCATCAGTAATTGTGTACTCGTTCACAGAGAGTGGCTTCAGTTTCTCTTCCAACAATTTGGCCAGGTTATAATTGTAAGTTCCAGTTGCTGATAAAATAGGCCTCATGCTGAGATTGGCTTTGTGGGTCTTGGGAAGGCCGTAAAGATGGGCAAGCCTGAAACCTTTAGGGCAAAGCGAATCAACGATGTTCTTAGGCAGTATTTCACGTAGAACTGTATTAACATCTTTCTCTTTCTGAAGAAGCGGATGAAAGTGCTTCGTTGGACGGCCACGGGATTTGGGTCGCTTGTCATCGACGCGTACAAACTTGGAAGTGTCACCAATTGAAGCTGCATTTAAAAGCAAGAAACTGGTGCAAGATCTCAAGCCAAAAGAAATCAAGCCCCCAATCGTAAATAAGCAATGCGCTGTGTATTCTTTTTCATGTGATCTGTGTGATGCGGATTATGTTGGCTACACAGCCCGACACCTTCATCAGCGTATTGTTGAATATAAAAACTCGGCGATTGGAAAACATTTCTTGGAAGCCCTTGCTGACATAAACCTCCTCAAAAAAAGCCAGTTTCGCATACTCCGAAAGTGTCAAGGAAAATTTGATTGCCTCGTCTATGAGATGCTTTTCATCAAGGAACGTAGTCCAAGCTTAAACACACAAACCGATTCCATCCGTGCGAAACGTTTTACTTGAAAGAACATTCCAACACTTTGATTTCTTATGTGATTGTTCTATTGTTTTTTACTAAGTATTTAAACATTTTCTTATCACTATCATTTTGACTTGATAATGACGTCAGCTCAACGTCGAAACGTCGTCGTTTTTTGAAAACTTTCTTAATATGTTTAAAAAAAATATTTTATCGCAGTTTTTATCGCTTCTTATTTTGATGTTAAACATCCTAAAATTTACTACGATACGCAAATTAGCTTCAGTGTTCATTTTTGATTTGGCATTGAAAATATACTTCCGGTCAGGAAAATATAACTCTGCCCTCTGCCAAAAGCAAGAATCGAAAGGTTCAAGCTCCTCGTCTTGCAGAAGAATAATTTGTTCTAGTAGCAGATACAGGTCACTGCTCCGTCATTAAAAAGAAACATTTATGGTGTAACTTCGCCGAATTATTCCTTTCCCAATTAGTCATGCATTGTGGAGGTATATACTCTTAAACCATTTGTATTATATCTGTCAATTTTTTAAGGAAACCGCAAAGCACAAAGAAACGTAGAAATTGTGGCCACAAAAATGTACCAATAAACAAATAATGAAAAATTATTCCGTCAACATCCAGTCAGCAATCTGCTGCCCCTTGTCATTTCCGGTCCCTTGTCACACATGTTGATTCGAGAACAACTTCTTCGCTTCTCAAAGAATGCAAGGTATGTACCGGTCGTTATCAGCCAAATACTCTATTCCTTATCATACAGGTCTACGTTTACTAAGCATGGCGAAGCATTTGTGTAACTCTTAGGATCGACGTTCTTACGGCAGAAACCAAAACATCATAACAGTGTTTCAAACGTCTCAACTGTACTCTACACTAGAGAAGCTGGATGCTTGTAAATACACGAAAATCTCGGTGTGGCTCAAAAAACTTTAAGTCGACTTTAGATTTTGCATCAAATGTGTTTATCGCCCATGGCCAAAATATAATTTTCCCCAAATAGATTTTCCAATATTTACAAACTCTAGTACCTGTTTAAGCTCTGCTGTGAATTTGGTGTTTGGGAAGAGAGTACTTTTGGAGAAATTGAGGAATTGATCGAGCTTGTTTTTTATGTTTGTCAAAATGGCACACAGGCAGCATAGTAAAGCTACTATTATATACTTGTTTGTAGAAGTCAAAATACCATCAGAGCATTTGTTTGAAAATAGAGGAATAGCCCTACCTCCTGGTGGAATGTCATTTGAATTGGCTCACATTCACGCTAGCGAGAAATAGACTCATATTGTCGGACATTACAGAGTAAACTTTTTGCTCAAAACATGGGTTGGAGGTGGGTATGATCAATTGTTGTTACCATGACAATGACACATCAGGCGATCCTTATATGGCCAATTTCGTTCATCCCACCAGGAAACCTACCCCCACACAAAAAAATGAAGGGTTTTATTTATTTTTCATTTCCAACTTTGCTTCACTTTGTCAGAGACCTGCTCTTAATGCTTAGCTCTCACCAAACCGAAATTGATTTTTTCCCATAACTTCCCCGATGTTGTTTCCCCTTATCATAATTATATTAAAGAAATTACCTGAAACCCAGGAGGAAAAGCCATCATAATATCTGAATGAGTCCAAAAGAACTTTTCTATAAAGGGAGAAATATGACTGCATGATTACTCGTTGGAAGGAAGGGGAGGAAAACTAACAAGAATAACATATGTATGCACTAATGGAAACTTGCCGACGGAGGGGACGTTTAAAAATAAATATAGATCCAGCAATTGCAAGACATGATGACTAAATCAAATTATAAACAAACTGTATCTTATGCTTTAACAAACCGATCAAGTGACATATAATCTTAACCCTTTCAAAAACGATTTTCCTTATAATAATAATAATAATAATAATAATAATAATAATAATAATAATAATAATAATAATAACTTTATTTAAGTGTCAAATCTATTTAGCCAAGCACAGATGCTCTACTAATAAGGGAGACTAAATCAAATCAACTCTAAATAAATCAAATCAAATGTTGTTTTTTTGGGAGAGGGGAAATTCGGAGTACCCGGAGAAAAACCTCTCGGAGCAGAGCTCAAATGAAGAATGATCCTCGCAGTTGTGAACGCACTTTATGCAGTTGCGTAGAGAAGGCTGAAAAAAAAATAATAATCAGGACTTCAACGGGGTTTGAACCCGTCATGTTGCGATACCGGTGCGATGCTCTAACCAACTGAGCTAATATATAGATTTAGCCAAGCCTAAATCAAATCAACTCTAAATAAATCAAATCAAATGTTGGTTTTTGGGGAGAGGGGAAAACCGGAGTACCCGGAGAAAAACCTCTCGGAGCAGAGAAGAGAACCAACAAACTCAGCCCACTTATGACGCCGAGTCCGGGAATCGAACCCGGGCCACATTGGTGGAGGGCGAGCGCTCTCACCACTACGCCAACTCTGACCAACTATAAGAAAACCTTCAAAGGCACCTGAACATGACTGATTGTCGTACGATTTCTACCTTGTGAATGATATATGAAATGAATCGTACATGAACGGCGGAAATGAAATCAAATGAAAACTGATCCTCGCAGTTGTGAACGCACTTTATGCAGTTGCGTAGAGAAGGCTGAAAAAAAAATAATCAGGACTTCAACGGGGTTTGAACCCGTCATCTTGCGATACCGGTGCGATGCTCTAACCAACTGAGCTAATATATAGATTTAGCCAAGCTTAAAAGCGGAGCTCCACGGTTATTATTATTTTTAGTCGTGGATACGCGAAGCGTAGGAACGAGTATTGTTAGGGGTCAGATTATGCAAATTTGTCACTCACTCAGATGTAAACAAATCGATATGTCAATGGCATACCAATAGATATCGACTTTCCGAAGTATTGCCGGAACACCTCTATCGGCTTTCCGAAGTAATGTCTAAGGAGCAACAGTCGAACAGATGAACGGAAAGTAACTTTATTTAAGCTCGGATCGAACGAATAAACGACAAAAGGAACGTCCGATCAAACAGCCGAACTGCGAAAGAAATTATAATCAATATTCCGTCACAAGCGCAGCTTCTCCTACGTTCATCCAATTCACGATCTGTGGAAAAAATATATGAGCCGTTCAACCCAAGATATTTTCCAAGTGTGCACAGGAATTGACGACGGAAACTTTTGACACCAATATAGGTACATTCGCGAAGCCATTTTCAGTATTGGAAATAATATTCAACGCAGTCTAAAATTAAATTATTTTTAGGTGGCGCCATCGCGTCTAGCCACAATGTTAACACAAGTTTGATTTGAGAAATACTCTTCGTTTTAATTAAACGCGCTAGTTTTGAATGAAACTTGTTTTAGAAAACGACGGAAAATGTTGCATTTCCCACCGGCAGTAAAAAGCATAATTTGCATATAACAAATTTCGGTTGCGTTCGTTCGACAGCTTTGTGTAACAATTTCCTCGAATTACTACAGTGTTTGGGGGGGGGGGGGTGGAGGGATGGGCGCTTTTGGAATCGACTGATACATAAGGTCACATATCCACGACTTCTTCACAGTTGTACTTTGATTTCTGGTATTGAGCAACTTCGCCTGGCTTTCTTTGCGCCAATATTTTATTTTTAGAGCAGTCAACAGGAATTGACCGGGGTTCAAAAGCCTCAAATCATTAAAACACCACATGACGCGTATGATTGTTCCAAAACAAATTTAACAATCAAACAACGATCAAACATTTTCATCCAACATAGTGTTTGAACGTTTAGCCACCTCTCTCAACATTTCTTAAATGGCTTTCCATGTTTGATCAAGATCAAACATTTTCATCCTACATTTCGCATTACGAAGAAATGTTTGATCGTTTAGCCACCCCAACCAACAAAACGTGCACAGCCG
>JAEMWC010000479.1:370000-405000 GCA_016490735.1 Pachyseris speciosa
ATTATGGATTCATCTGTTCCCGTGAAAGAAATGATTGACGTATTCCCAACGTCAGTGGCTTCATAGCTCAGTTGGTAGAGCATCGCACCGGTATCGCGAGGTCACGGGTTCAAACCCCGTTGAAGTCCTGATTTTTTTTTTCAGGCTCCTTTACGCAATTGCATAAATTGCGTTCACAACTGTGTGGATCATTCTTCATTTGATTTAATTTCCGCAATTCATTTGTGATTTATTAAGTGGACGTCGCTATGGCGACGAGCCGCTTCTTGCATTACCCGTTTTTTTTCCCTCGTCGTTTCGTCCGTCACTTGCCCCGTACCCCTCTCCGCCAGAGGAAGAAACAATGACAAGTAAATAAATAAACTATTAAATCATTCGTGTTAGTTCACGGTCGACTAATTCACGCAAATTGAACGGCTCGTGCACAAAAATATTTATTTAGGGGTCAGAGTAAGAAATTGCGAAAGGCTTTCTAAAAGAAATGTTTAGTCAGAATTGAATTACTCCAACGTACCTCTTATAGGAAACGAATTTATTTGAGCATTCTTTTGACCCAATTTTTTGATGACCGAGTGGTAAAATAAGTACTAGTTATGGTGCAATACCGGAAGTGTAAACAATTTCAACAACGCAGCTCTTTTTGATTGCGTGGCATTGTACATGTTTGAACGTAGCTCTTCTTTTCACTGTTGAAGATATCGGTTATCTACGAGAAACTGGTAAACGGCCGGTTTATATCAAATTATTAGCTTTCTTTCAAATTGTCAAACAAATCGAAGTGCCAGTGTTTTGTCAAGCTCCACCGGAAGTTGGCGTGGGTTTTTAGTGTAGTGAATATCCATAGAATCGGTTCACCATTATTCCGTGTTAAATTGCAAAATCAGCTTACAATTTAAGCGATGACAAAAGGAAAATCAAAATCAAGTAAAAAGGGTAGGAAAAAAAAAAACAGAAAAATTACGTGGGGAATTTAACCACGGACCGCACTACTACAGTACCAAGATAACGCACTAAGCCACTAAGCCAGCAAACATTCCATATATAGCCCACCAAAATTTAAACGCCTTAATCATTTGGAGCCACGAATGCAAACTTTAACAAACATTGAATTACTATCGACTGGAACTATATCCTATGCATTGATCTGGCTCGGATGGTCAAAAAGGCCGCTTACAAATACTTTGAGAATTTCTTGTTTCATATATCATCCACATTCATTTCTTTCACGGGAACATATGAACCCATAATTGAAGTGCTCCCAACGTCAGCTCAGTTAGTTAGAGCATCGCACCGGTATCGCGAGGTCACGGGTTCAAACCTCGGTGAAGTCCTGAAATTTTTTTTTCAGAATTCTTTACGCAATCGCATAAATTGCGTTCACAACTGCGAGGATCGTTCTTCATTTGATTTCTCCCTTACAAACAATTTTCTCATCTTTCCATAATTCTATTCTTATCTCGGTTCAGGAAAGAGGGAAATATGTCTACGCGGTCAAAAGAACGTTAACGCGTAGGAATAAGCATTTTCTTTCAACCCATAACAGTGGAAACTGAATACTCTTTATGTATCAGTTAGTTAGAGCCGCTGCCAATGTAACGGACTTGCTGGCCGCGTACGATTGTCCGCTTAAAGGTTACTGAAAAGAATGCCTATTCCGCTCATTTCCAGTAAATGGTATTCTGTTTATTCTGCTATTGAGAGTAGGCGTAATAGGACCCCGTTCATGGAAGAATAGGTCATTTTCCGGACTTAATTCCCAGCATCTCTTCTCAAACTTGATTGTTAAAATTCAAAGTTTCGGCCGAGAAGCGGAAATTGTTCATATAGACGGCAAATTAAAAAACTGGAGACCAATCTCTTTTATTAATGTGGACGTTAAAATATGAACTAAAGCAATCGCTAAGACACTACAAAAGGTTTTACCAGAAATTATAGACCACAACCACAATGCTAATGTCAAAGGTAGAACATTCTCTGATGCAGTTCGTACGATTGATGATATTAGAGACCTTAAGCTCGAGGTTTGGCCATCTTACCGCAAACGGCAAATCGCGGTTTGCGGTTAGCGGTTTCACGCTAGTTGTCTGCCCATATTCGGGACTTAAGATCCGCGGGTAACAAATAGCGAGCCGCTATGTTTGTTTTTATTCATTCGTTCATTTCTATTTTAGCTGAGAAATCGTCTTAAAAATTACGTTTCTATGAAAAAGAATTCGATAATTAATAGGCGAAAGAGTTCTAAAAAGTAATATATCCTCTCAAACGTGGGTTGTAATGTTGTAGGGTGCAAAACACCTTGCGGTAGATCACTTACCTCTGGAGCGTGGTCTAGCCGTACAAACGTGAACCTCAAACCGCAAATCTGACAGCAAAGCACTGGTCACGTGACTTCTTGGCGTTCGCGGTTCGTGGGAAATGCCGAAAAACTTCAATCTTAAGGTCTCTATTATATCTCTGATAACTTCAAAGAACGTAGGCTCTCTATTAGTAACAATAGACTTTGAGAAAGCTTTCCATTCTGTTAACTGGAATTATGTTAACAGAGTCCTGGAAGAAGCTCAATTTCGGACCATCCTTTATTACTTGGATTACTACTTTTTACTCGGATATATCTAGCAGTGTAATGAATAACGGTTTCGTGACTCATCCCTTCAAACTCTCCCGAGGGGCTCGTCAAGGTGATCCTCTCTCTCCTTATCTTTTTATTCTTGTACTAGAAACAGTAGCCATCAATATCAGAAATGAAACAAAAATAAGAGGAATCAAAATGACAACCAAGAATTAAAATTAGTCGTCTTTGCTGATGATTTAACAGTTTTTCTTAAAAAGAAGGAATCTTTTTGTCAGCTTTCCAATACTTTACACATGTTTGGTGTGTTATCTGGCTTGAAAGAGAACAAACAAGAGGCAGAAGTTATGAATCTCGGTTCTGCGAGAATCACTGCAGAAGATTTAAATGTGGAACACATCTCTAAAGAAGTTAAAATCTTGTGGATACATTTCACTTACGATTATGCACTTTTTTATAGATTAAATTTGGACTCCATCATTAAATCCTTAAAAAAAGACTCTAAACAGTTGGAGCTGGAGAGGTCTCACATTATTAGGTAAAATACAGATAATTAAAACCTTTCCCATTCCAAAAATATTTTATATCGTACGCGTATCATCTGCTCGAGCAAAAAAAAATATCAAATATATAATCAAATTTTGTTCACCTTCTTTTGGAAAAGTAAAGACAAAGTGAAGCGCGTTATCCTAATAAATGATGTGAATAAAGGAGGCTCAAAGATGCCTCATATTGACCCTATGATTGAAGCACAAAGAATCATGTGCATCCAAAAATTTCTGGATAACTCACCATGCTCTTGGAAGTGTGTTTTAAATCACTACCTCAATAAAGTTGGAGTCAGACTACATTTTTACTGCAACTTCGAATACTCTAAATTGGCTATAGATATATCTAAGTACTACAAGGAGTGCTTGATAGCTTCGTTTCTCTTGAAAAACTCTTTCTTGAAAAAATCCTTCTTCTCTGGATGAAATACACTGTAGTCAAGTAACTAATCTGGAATAATAGGTTTATATGCATTGGCAACAAATCTGTTTTCAACAGTAAACTCTTCTCTTTAGGACTTTGTAAAGTCGGAGATTTATGTGAGTTTATTTGCACGAAGCCGCACATAACCTAATCTCTGTTAAACGTGCTTGACTTATTTTACTTAAAATCTTTTTATCATTCACTTCCACCAGATTGGAAAAAAAGAAATTAGCAGCAATGTGACTCAGGCAAGAAACAAAACGATACCTTTCAAAATGCCTGCTCAGACACACCTATCCTCGAAGAAGATTTATAACTTTCTTATCTCAAAGATATCTAAACCTCTAACAACGAAAAAGAAATTTAGAAATCATTATGCCTCGGGAACATATATTCTTGATTGCGAAACTATTTACTATTCTCCCTTTTAAATGTGCGCTTGACACCATATTTCGAGAATTCCAGTATAAAATCCTGAATCCAATATTACCATTAAATACCTTTCTTTTCAAAATTGGTAAAACTAAGTCTTCTCTCTGTGTTTTTAGTCTTTGCAACGAAGAATGTATGTCAGACTTTTTCCTTCTGTGTACCGTGATACAAAGCCTTAGGGGGTCAATTATTTGGGAATCATATAATTACTGATAGTGAAGTAATTCTTGGCACAACTAATCAATCGGAAGATGCCCTACTATATAATCATCTGATTTTAATTACTTTCAAAACAATATATTTATAATTGCAAGCTAAAGAGTATGTTACCATCAAAAGCAGTCTTCTTAACCAAAGTGAAAGCAGGTTATAATTATGAAATGGAGTATCGAATCGCTAAAGAGGAAATCAAACTCTCTTTCCATTTTAAAAAATGGACCAAGCTCCTTTCCCAAGAACATCACATCTCTTTTTCCATCTTAATTTTAACAGAACTGATTTATTAAGCAAACTACTTTTTCTCTACCTGTCATTAGTACTGTAGAAAACAATAGCTTAAGCCTAGAGAACGCGAT
This sequence comes from Pachyseris speciosa, assembly GCA_016490735.1. Taxonomy (NCBI): domain Eukaryota; kingdom Metazoa; phylum Cnidaria; class Anthozoa; order Scleractinia; family Pachyseridae; genus Pachyseris; species Pachyseris speciosa. The sequence continues at coordinate 374,549 of JAEMWC010000479.1, forward strand.
CGCTTGTCCCTGTATGGTGTTGTTGTCGGGTGTTGCGTTATTGCATGTGTGTGTGAGCGTGCGTGTGGTTCAAGTGCTGATGTATTTTATTCCCTTCTATTAATCTCCTGTAATTTGTCTTTTCTTTATAACAAAAAAATAAATAAATAAATAAAACAATAATAATAATACTAATAATAATAATAATAATAATAATAATTATAATAATTGTTCATGTTTCTTCTCGGGCACTTCTTCTCTCTTCTTCTCCACCTGAAGCTGCAAACTGGTATAGAGTTTCACTGTATACCCTGCGTGCAGACGTCTCCTTTTTCCTTTGTTGGAAACAGGAGGCGTCTGTTCGCTGGCTATTCACTGTTATGATCTGAAATGGGTAGTGTTTTAACAGGAACCACGAGAGCGCATAACGGTCTTTGTCTTTCATTGCAAAATCAAAAAGGGAAAAGGTGAAAAATACCATTTAAACCGAAAATAGTTCTTGCAAACTCACGCACAGGCGTCTTCACATCTACTTAAAAGTCTTCTGGCGATCGGGGAAGGGAGATGGGGGCAGGTCTTGTGATGTGGCTGGAAGCTCTTAGTCAAGAACCGGCAAAGAAGCGGTGAATACTTAAATCAGTCGTCCAGCCTTTGGACAGAAGCAGAAAGGCTGTTCGGCAGCAGTGTTCATGTCTGAGCAGTCCTTTTTAGGATCCACTCTGCTCACCCTAAATAGGGAAGGGGCTAGAAAAGGTGCTCCAAAAATAGTCTGCTTCATCTCAACCTGTCTGGAAAAGGAAGGGATCACCAACAAGCGGTCGTAACAAAGTAAAATTACCTAGGACTGATATCATGAAATTTGGAACCTGGAATGTACGGACTCTGATGGACAATCCAAATTCAGATCGACCAGAGAGAAGAACTGCTTTTATCGCCCGTGAACTTTATAAATTCAACTTTGACATTGTTGCTCTTAGTGAGACCCGTAGAGCTGGGGAGGGCCAATTGAGAGAACACCAAGGTCAATACACATTCTTCTGGAAAGGGCTGGATCCTGAACAGTCAAGGATTCATGGTGTAGGCTTTGCTATAAGAAATAGTCTTCTTCCCAAATTGACCGAACAACCAGAGGGATTCAATGAACGTCTGATGACTCTGTGCATCCAACTTGTTAAGAACCAGCATGCTACCATCATCAGTGCTTATGCACCAACATTAGACTCTGACGATAAAATAAAGGAGACTTTTTACGCCCAGTTGGACAGCTTACTTTACTCAGTTCCGAAGGAGGACATGATAATTCTACTTGGAGACTTCAATGCCCGAGTAGGGAAAGACCACCTACTTTGGAGAGGAACAATCGGCAAAGAAGGAGTTGGCAAAGAGTCACCAAATGCGCTGAACACAATCTAGTGATTACAAACACTCTAGTCAGACAGAAGAACAGATACAAAAATTCCTGGCAGCACCCAAGATCCAAGCACCGGCATCTTATTGATTATATTATAGTAAGATCTCGTGATCAACAGGATGTGTTAAAAACAAGAGCTGTTACTGGTGCAGATGAGGGCTGGACAGATCATCGGCTTATATCAGCTGTCATGAGACTAAAGCTCCGACCAAAACGGAAGCACCAGAATCAGAACACTACCAAGAAATACCACCTTGCTCCTTTCGAAGACAGGTTCCTCAGTAAGATGTTTCAGCGAAATCTTGAGGCAAAGCTACCTAACCCAATCCCACCATCAACAAAAGAGCACTGGGATCAAATGAAGCTTGCTATCACAACCACCTGTGAAGAGACACTTGGACTGAAAAAGAAAAGGCACCAGGACTGGTTTGATGACAACAATGAGCAACTTCAACAGCTCATTGATGAGAAGAGGAAAGCATTTGTCACCTTGCAAAATGACCAGCAATCAGCCTCAAAAAGGGAACAATATCGTGTATGCAAAGCAGCAGTGCAGAAGACCACACGTGATTTGAAGAACAAATGGTGGAAGGAAAAGGCGCAAGAAATCCAACAATTAGCTGATAGAAACGATACACGTGGCTTCTTCTCTGCAGCTAATGCCATTTATGGTCCATCCACTCATGGTCAAGCCCCTCTCAAGAGTAAAGATGGCTCAGCTATTCTAAAAAGTAATGAAGACATCAAGTCTAGATGGAGGGAGCACTTTGATAATCTCCTGAACCAGACTGTCACTTTTGACCCCGATGCTATCAACTGTATACCGAAGCAGCCTGTTGACAACTCCCTTTTCAAAGAACCAACCATTGAGGAGCTTGAAGAAGCCATCAAAACCATGAAAAACAAAAAGGCAGCTGGACCTGATGGTATACCTGCAGAGATCTTCAAATATGGTGGTGATAAGCTTCAGGCCCAACTACATCAATTCCTTGTGAACATCTGGAAAACTGAAGAGTTACCTGCAGATCTTAAAGATTCGACCATTGTCACCATCTACAAGAGAAAGGGAGATAGGTCAGAATGTTGAAACTACCGTGGCATCTCTTTGCTTTCAACAGCAGGAAAGGTTCTTGCTCGTATCATGAATAATCGTCTACGATCTTTAGCTGAGAAGATTCTTCCAGAGACTCAATCTGGTTTTAGACCATCCCGTGGAACAACTGACATGATATTTACACTTCGTCAGTTGTAGGAGAAATGTCGTGAACAACACCAGCCTTTGTATATGGCCTTCATTGACCTCACCAAGGCATTTGATTCAGTGTCCAGAGAACTCCTTTGGGATATTCTGTCCAAATATGGATGCCCAGCAAAGTACATCCGCATCCTAAGACTACTCCATGATGACATGCGCGCCACAGTCAAGATCGGCAATGAACAAAGCGATCCATTTCAAGTCAAATCTGGCGTGAAGCAGGGATGTGTGATTGCTCCGACTTTTTTCTCTATATTCATTTCAGCAATTACCCACATTATCAAAGATGACCTGCCTCAAGGTATTGAAATTGTGTACAGGACAGATGGTGGAATCTTCAACTTGGCTCGTCTTAAATCAGCAAGGAAGACATCTGCTGGTCCCTTACTGAGTTCCAGTATGCAGATGATAACTGTGTTGCAGCTCTGTCCGAGAATCACTTGCAACAGATCCTGACTGCCTTCAATCTTGCATATATGAAGCTTGGGCTTTCTGTTAACACCAAGAAGACACAAGTTATTTACCAACCTCCACCAGCTGCGGCAAACCTTTCAAACCTTTCACAGCCATCAATTGTACTTGGTGAAACAGTCCTGGAAAATGTTGATCACTTCCCATATCTTGGAAGTCACCTTTCCTCCAGTGTTGACCTGGATTATGAGATCCAGCATCGTCTGAAATGTGCTGGGACAGCTTTAGACGTCTTAAGAGGAGAGTGTTTCCAGACCATGACATTCGTACTGACACAAAAATTCTTGTGTTCAAAGCAGTAGTACTTCCATCCCTCCTGTATGCCTCGGAAACATGGACAACATACCGAAGACATCTGAAAACACTAGAAAAGTTTCATCAGCGCTGCCTACGGAGCATTTTAAAGATAAGCTGGGATGACAGACGAACCAATGTATCCAGCATAGAAGCTCTTATCATCAAGAGTCAACTAAGGTGGAGTGGCCATGTTGTCCGAATGTCGGAAGAGCGACCTCCAAAACAGGTCTTCTACTCACAACTTAAAGAAGGATCGAGGAAGAGGGGTGGTCAGAAAAAGAGGTACAAAGACACTCTGAAAGCCAATTTGAAGAAGTGTAACATTGATATCAGAACCTGGGAAACTGATGCAAAGAATAGAGACTTTTGGCGTGCAACCACCCATGAAGGGTCAGTGTTCTTTGAAACAAGTAGGTGTGCAGCATTAGAGGAGAAGAGACGTTTGAGAAAGGAGAGACAACCAGAAGCTAGAAATAATCTCCCGTCGCCATCTGGAACCACCTGTCCTCAATGCCAAAGAACATTCAAGGCCAAAAGTGGTCTCATAAGTCACCTTAGAGTCCACAAGTAGAGTAATTGATTTGAAGACCATCATCCTCGTCTCGAGGGATAGCCACGAACGAGTTCTTGCCGCGCTAAGAACATTTTCAAGGCTGTTGATGTTTAGCAAATAACAAAACGCACTTTTATTTACGGAGATACCGAAAGAGTTTTTGAACTCAACTAAACGAAATTGAAAACATGCATTCAACAACAAGTGTCGACGTCACCAATCTGTAACTATGCTCACAGACCAGTCTATTCAAAATAAACTGAACAAACAAGACCTTCAGCTGAAATTTGCAGCAATGATTCACTTTTAAAAATCTTTCCAGCGATCAGTGAGACTTTTGGAAAATTAACACACGTTAAAAATGTTCTGACCTGCACTCGATGCAACGTATCAATCACCAGCTTTAAACGTTCCGGTTACAGATATGATGTTTTGTAAAAAATGAGAAGAATCGCCGTTCCTGTTTTTGTTGTTATTCTGTTCGGCCGCGGTTCCAGTTTTTCTTCCACGCATCGAGACAAATTTCTGTAAGCCATTTCTTGAAGCATAACCTGGACAATTGTCTTGCTTATCCCTCATATATCTTCGGTTTCCGACCAGGTCTGGTGAGACAACGTTCCAGTCCATCAAAATAAATTGAAATCGTATCTTCATTTAAGATAAGATGAAATTCGCCCATGGTGCTGTTGTTTGATGGGTTACAAATTTGCTTCCTTCGGCTCGTACATCTTCGTGAAAGCCGTTCCACCCTCTTTGAGCAATGATTGAAGATTTTTACCAAACTACTGACCATTTTACAACCATTCAGAGCAAATAAATTCTGCCTTTTTCCAAAAAGGACCCTAAACTGAAGCTTCAACGTCATTCTCGGACAGTTTCGTTGAATTCATTCAACTTTGCTCGGAAACGTTGCAACACAGCAAAAGGTTTTCGCGTCCTTTTTTGTTTAGTCATGTGATAGACAAAAGTTTCCTTTTTTCGGTTTTATCTTTCTCCGAGTCCCTTTCTTCCACTTTTTTTTGTTCAGATTCTCAATTATGCGTCGTAGAGTTTTTAATAAAACAATTATTCTACTTGGCATTGCTGGATATGAAATGATAATAACCAACTCGGCGCTACGCGCCTCGTTGGTTATTTATCACTTCATATCCAGCGCGCCCTCGTAGAATAGTTGTTAAATATATCTCGGTATATTATTTTCTCGTTCTATGATCAATTACCAGAAATATATGCAGTTAAATAATACGAATTGATGTTGTATTTTGAATTTTTTATTTATTTAAAATATTCACCACTATTTGCCCCAAAAGCACCTAGGCTTATCAAGGGGGCTCACAATAATACAAATTTAAATCAGGCTCACACACAAAACATACAGACACAAACAAAACACATAGTTACAACGAAATTTATCTTCAAGCAGCAAGGCAAATTCAGTTCCGGCGTTGTTATTCACCCTGAATCAGTTTAAGATGACTTACTTTTAATGCTCTCAATACCAATTTGCCGTTACTTACAGTTAGTGGCTGCTGTTGGTTTGTACATTTGCCCGTGACTTACCGCCCGAGGGTATGTTGCAAAGTTTCTCAAACACGTGACACACATCATCCCTGCCCCTCGCTAAGATTCGGCCGTCTGGCTCGGTCCTTACTTCATATTGAAAAGTAGTAGCAAAACTGTCCACAGCTGTGGGAGAGGTCACAACAATAGGTCTAAATTTTCGAGTTAAAAGAAGGCATATGCCAGCTTCAATGGCTATTCCTATGACGAGCTGGGAGTTAAAAGGCTGAAAAAGTTGCAAACCCAGACAATACTACTACTACTACTACTACTACTACTACTACTAATAATGATGATGATGATGATGATGATGATGATGATGATGACGACGACGACGATCGCAGGGCATGGAGTTTAAAGAAATTGTAAATGTTTTATACCACGGTACTCGAATGGCCAAGGGAGTTGACATCGAGATTAATGAAGGATAGACTGGTTTTCAATAAAATTATACTGTCAAAACAAATTTGGCAATTTGCATTTGTGATAGCCTTACAACAGTGTTCAAAAGCAAGCCATGACCTTACCAGGGGTGAACGCAATGGTGAGGTTGTAGGGTTTTCCAGATGCTAAAAAAGGACATGGATGGAACGTTAGCTTTGCAGTCTTGTCGTGAGGACCTGTGGGGAGATTGGAAAATCGTTAAGAACAAGCTTCCTGATATCGATATAAAGGTATTTTTGCGGGGCTTATGACTATGCGAGACAAGCGACAAGAGACACAGCTCTCCTGTATCTCCACATCCGTACCATTCTGAGGAAACCAGCAGCCTTTGTTTGTGCCGGTCCTATTCTCCCTCCCCACCAACGTCTGCTGAACCGAGCCGAACATTCCATTCCCATTGTGTCTGAGTATCCAATCAGGAGGGAGAGTAGAACGGACACAAACAACAGTCGCAAGGCCACGGGAACTTAGCTACCGAAATTTAAAAGCCGCGATGTGATTGGTCAGTTCCTAGAATGGAATGTCCGGCTCGGTTCAACAGACGTTGGTGGGGAGGGAGAGTAGGACCGACACAAACAACGGTTTCGAAGGAGGCTAGAGGAAACCTGAAACCATCAGTAAGTTGAAAATGTACATCTTGAGTCGGCATAGCTAAAAAGCCCCTTGATTTTGGGACTTTAATTTTACATTTCAGACTGTTAATATGCTAGCAGATCCCTAGCAACCGCGTGCCACACGACACGCCCTTGAAGGTAGGACCGTCAAGATCGTACACCGCCGCCATCTTGGTTCGTAAACGCGATAACAAACTGAGAGGAGCACGAACTCCTCTTTATAGTTTTGCGTTCATCATTACAAGATGTCAGCAGTTCCCTCAAGGCGGGGAATTTCGAAACCCTGGGAAAAATAGAGGACCGGAAACTGCCTACTTTCAATTTCTGAAAACTTGCCAGCCACACCAGCGGTGAGTCAGAGAGTCCATTAGGTCTTAGTGGCCTTATCGGAAAATCTCGTAAGGTTTTTGAAAGAGTTAGGGGGCTGCCATATAAGGGTTATTATAAATATTTATTCAACTGGCGTATGTCGTTTCCAAACTGACCGGGCTGTCTGACTGCCATGATAAATGGAATGCACCTTTTAAATGAATTAGAATTTAGCACAGGGATTTTCCCTGGGAAGAAATATCCAGTCAAGTCTCATCCCGAGACCTCAGACTTCCAGCACTTTTCTGAGGATATGCGCCGATCCGAGGAGTGCCGACTTTTGCATCGTTCTTGTTCGGTTTTTAATTATTGTTATTATTATTATTATTATTATTATTGTTATTATTATTATTATTATTATTATTATTGATGTTTGAAACCGTATTATGCTCAAGTAAAGCAATAACTATAAAGGCTGTTAATAGTAATGTTACTGCAAACAATTTCTCTTTAGAAAAATTAATAGTTGATTTGCTTGCTAAAAGCTCACAACCTACGTTGACGTCGAAAATCGATCGCCGCATTGCGCGAGCAACTAATGACTACAAATGAGATTACAATGTTTCCATAGGTATCGTCAGTCTGACACTCTGAGTCAGTCAAACTGAGTCCCGTCGGTCGGTCGGTCGGTCGGTCGGTCAGCCAGTTCGCCAGTGAGTCATTCAGTCTGGCATTATGTCACTTAGTTAGTCATTCACGTAGTTCAAAAAGTACAGTCGGTCCATCCTTCAGTCAGTAGTCAGATCAGTCAGTCAGTCAGGCACGTAGTGGGTCAGTCCTTCATTTGGACAGTCCGACTCTCAGCTTGTTCCTCTTGGAAACGACATCAGCAACAAAACTACAGAAACACCGCAATTGATAACAAAGACCAAAACACTGATCCCATTTCTTTCAAGAAAGCGACTTTTCATTCAATAACGTTGCTGCTGAGAATCTTACCGCACAGTTTTAAACTCTTGATTTCCAGTCCTGGAGGCAAGCCCTTGGCGTTTATGATGGCAAACAATAGAAGGCCAAAAGCCACAGTCAACAGACGAGAAAAGTATGGAGCCATTATTTTCTTCAGTGCGCAACTTAGACCTGGTCATCACAATTATAATAACCAAAAAAAAAAAAAAAGGAAAGGAAAGAAAGAAAGTGTTCAAGTCAAAGAGGGTGGAAAATGCGTTATTAATTATACAAACCTATCATCTTGGATTTCTTCAGTCAAAAGTTTCAGTTCAAAAGCATATAATTCTATACTACAAAAACTTCAAGGAGACTCGAACGAGAGAGCGATTTTGGGATCGTATGGGAGACGGAAGGTGACAAACTTTACATTTTCTTTGTTCCCATAAACGTCTATTCTTAAACCTGCTTCATTCAGGACAAGTTATGCTCCAAAACAAAACACCACTGAAATTTATAACAGTGCGTGTCAGCCCAAAAAAGTCCCACAACCCCTCACTCGTGCCAGTCTTCCCACAGTTTCTAACATGGAAGAAAAGTTATGAATGGCAGCTAATCTCATAATCTTAGCGATCAGAGCTCGATAACTCGAGGTTTCATTTCCATTAGTGAAAGTCCCGAACAAGCTAACGAGATGGAGAAAAAACTGAGGCGATAAATTTAGATGTTTAGGATTCAGTCTGAAGGCAGGTATGAGACCAATTATGCATACGTTGCCAAAACAAGAAGCATTTACATGAGTCGCCTAAAACAAATACCAAATCAGGTCGCTTCAGAGGAGCGATACGCTAAACTGTGAACCAGCTTTCTGTGAAGCATAAGCAGCCCCAGCACAGCGATACATTGGGGAAACATAACTGTTTCATAAAGATGAGAGTGATCATTGCAATTTTTAACACTACTTAAGTAGTAGGTTGTACAGGAGTCAAACCCATGACCTCTGCGATACCGGTGCAGTGCTCTACCAACTAAGCTAAGCTTGAGACTCATTTTCTAAACTTTTCATTTAAAACAGACTTACCCCTGTCTGTCCCGTAAACGATTTGCCTCGATTGAAACGAAATCAACTTCATACAATTCCATAGGATCTCGTGATGTGTCACCCATATCGCGAAAATCACGACAGCTCGAACCAGAAATAAATCAAGCATGGTTAAGATGAAGAAAAAAAATTTAAACTTTGCAAACACATAGGACTTGTTCGGGCATGACGACCTTCCAAGCTTGTGCTTTTGTGCCAAATCGATTGTAAAATACAAATTATCAAGAGAGAAAGTTAAATTAAATAGAGTTAGACCAGTTTCAAACGTCGAACTTCTCATGTGCCGAATCTAACGCAAATGAGAAAAATCTATTGTTTTCGCTCATTTGCATTAGATTCGGCACATGGGAAGATCGACGTTTGAAACAGGCCTTAAATCGCTTTGGTTGGGTATCATTCTTTTGCGTTTGGAGTGATCGTCTTGAATTACCTGTCGGTCTGGCATATTTTGGGCCTTCTTAATCATGAGCAACTAAGATGAAAACAAAATGTCCCCTAAACGATTTTTTTCGCTATTTTATTTCATGTCCACTATTTTATTCTTAGTAATCTTGACTAACAGTCTCAAGCAGTGTAAAAGTTTCAAACTTTCAGCCAAATTAAAAATGAGCAAAATCAGTAATGTCAATTTGGTTTCCAATTTTCATAGCTCTTAATTTGTTATTGTGGACATATCACTTTTTGGTATGATTCCGACGGTAGTTTTGATTCTTGTCAATTCCAATTTTATGCAAACCAATGAGTTAATATCCTTAACCATGAATAAAAGGGTCAAACCTTCTGGCGTTAAAATGCGATACATGGGTGCGAATCTAATGTACAGAAAAAAATATTCCATATTGTGAATCCCATCAGTAAATCGAAAGGCCTCTTAAATTACTTTCGAAACGAATGCTCAGTCAACTATACATGAACACGAGCGGTTTCGAACTTGCCATTGTCATTGTTTAATGTAGATAAGTTACGCACGACGATATCTTATCGCAGAGACAATTTAAGAAAAACTTTTTTTAGCTCATTGAATGAAGTACCTTGTGGCTCAGTTCTTCTCTCGGGCACCACCGAGTATTTCTGTTCCAATGTTTTGCTTTGCTACTGTCAGTAATTGACATCAAAGAGTTGTTTAATTTACTTAAAAGTCGGAATCGTTGTGGGCCGTTCAGTGCGCATGATCGAAATATGAAACGGAAAGTATGAGTAACATGGAAGTGATGTTTTCCATGCGATTAATAGTTATTAAACTTAAGAACTTATAAAATGTTTGCTTGGAAAAGTGCTGCAGAGACTGAAAATTTTGGCTTCCGTTTTTACAACTTAATGATCTCATTCTACGAGGAAATTAATTCAGTTAAGGGCTACTCACTGTTCTCTTCCTAAACGTACAATAGGAAAATGTATTATGTACTGCAAACAGTTAGCTTTAAACCTAAATACGCAGACACTCTAAAAAAACTGAAGTATTGTAGTGTAGTGAGCTGCATTCCGTGTAAACTGTAAATAATTAAAGCGTTTTAAGCTATTTCCTGTCTGTAATTTTCGCCTGTCATTCTTTATTGTTCTCCCTTTCGAACTTAAAAGTTCTAGAAAAAAAAAAAGGCATCACTCAGTTCCCCAAATTGACAATCTGTCAACTCCCTAGTGTTTTGTATAAACATACTAACAACTTGTCGACATCACAGGAGGTAAGAAACACGCAGGCAAAGATTTACGTAAACGCCAAAAAATAGGCCATTTATATTTCTTCCTGTTGAGATAAAATTACAAATACGAAAACTAGAAGCTCGGAGAATAGTTTCGCTAACGTTAGATTCTAGGTATATATGAAATACTTCCCTGATTATTATGTTTCCGCATAGGCCAGTGACAACTGTAAGCTTTTCCTCCAACGCATCTTCCTTCCGAATGTTTGATTGAATCCCTTTTCAAATTTCAACTTTACGACATATGTTTCCGCCAATGCTATTTGTTTTACCTTTGAGCAAAAAAAAAAAAAAAAAAAAAAAAAAAAAAAAAAACAGGAATTTATGAATTTGATTTCTAGCGTAATTAAAAGGGCAGCTTGATTTAATATGCAAATCGTAACCAGTCAGGATAAATTGATTGCTGAGTTAATCTTTTGTCTCACGATTGAGTCACAAAGATGTGGATCGCGACGTTTCGACCGCTATACTGCTGGTCTTCATCAGGCGATGGTGTCGGCTGGTTGCGTGTGAGAATAAGAAGCACCGTGGCTGGTCGTGATTGGTGCGTTTCGATCCTCGCTTAGGCTGTTGTTGATTGGAGGATTTCGGTCCTTATCGTTCAGACTAGAAATTGTTCCCTCAGCGGTCCGCTTTGGTGCTGATCGGCTGTGGTGTTGTCTGATCGTGGGCATCCACGCTTCAGGAATTTCAATTCCACTGTCACTGTTAATGTTGTTATGGTGAAGTCTTATGTGAATAGCGTCTTTAACCCTACGGGTGTACCAATGTGGGTCTCGATCAATAAATTTAACTTCGTCCCAGAGCGGATAATGTCCGGTCGCGTTGCTATGTTCTGAAACGGCGGAGGATTGGGTTCGAGCAAGCCGTATGTCTCTATCGTGTTCCTCAATCCGTTCATGCATAGATCTTCCCGTCTCTCCAATATAAACCTTACCACATTCGCAGGGAATCTTGTAGACTACTCCGTCTTGTTTTACTGGATCGACAATGTCCTTAGGTCGCACTAGGTGTGATCTAAGAGTCGTGTCAGATCTGAAAACAGTCCGTATGCCTTGTTGTTGTAGTCAACGGCGAAGAGCCTCCGATGTACCTTTGACGTATAGCAGAACCACAGTAGATTTAATGTTCTTTAGAGGTTATTCGTCCCTTGGTTTTCGTAAGATTTTTTACAAACGAAAACGGATAACCGTTGGAAACAAGGACCGATGAGAGGTGTTTCTTTTCATGAGAGATAATTGATGGTTTTGCTATGAGGTGTTTAGATCGATCTACAGGCACTTGACAATACAGGATAAATCAGGATAAATTATACATCATTTTTCTTTCGACCAGTTACTTTCAAAACCATTGTTTACCTCACTAATTTAAGTTTGGTTCAGGATCGATCTGAGTTACTCAAAAGTGCACTTTACAGGGAGAGAAACGGCGCTGATGCAATGTGGGCTAAGAGTCTGGGGTTGATCATTCTTGGCCTGTGGCTTTTAGCCTCTAGTGAATGTTTTCAATGGCGTCATTGCCCACAACCAATCTCCTTCTGTAACTGTACTGATTTTGGTGAGACAAGATTCAGAGTGAGATGTCATGGTCTAGACTTGTACTCTGTACCAACTGGAATACCATCAAACACTGCGATGCTGTGAGTGCTATGTAATACCACGCCTTTTATCTCCTAATACTACATATCTATATCTTATCATTCTTTTCATTATTGCTCTATTTCCTTTTAGAAACCTTTCAGGAAACCATTTGGATGTTATTTATGGAGGTTCTCTCAGAAATCTTAATTTCCTGGTTAAATTGTAAGTGTTACAGGTCTACGTTTACACACATGATTATTCGTACCGTACTTTGTCACAAGGGCTTTCATTGGCGTCTAAATGCCAACAGGGTAGCTATCTTTATACTATATGGCAAATAACATATTCACTACCCTGATTAAGCTGACTCATTTGATGTTTCCGTAGGGATCTTTCAAGGAACCGACTAAAGTTTATCGCAAAGGACGCCTTTCAGAACCTGACATCACTCAGAATGATGTAAGAATGTGCCCTAATATGATAGCAATTATTAGTCAACATGACCTAAACTAAATTGAAAATACGAGGCCCTCAGGAGAAATCGTACTTTTTTTATTTTTCAGTAATTACCTACGTCGACTTAGTGAATTAATAATACCTTTCAATATGCGTTACTTATGACTTGAAGGGAACCTCCACTCTTTCAACACATTGACGCTAAATTGTAGGCAATAATTACTAGATTTCAAATTTTGTTTTAAAACGTAGATAGAGCATTTAAGTGTACAAAAAAATTGATATCATCATCGCATATTTTTAGCTTTTAAATTTCTCGGGAGCGGCCATTTTCGATTTTTTCGTGACGTGTAATGGTTGCCCTATTGTTTAACAGAAAGGATTTTCTGCTTCATTTGCTTCCTGACAATAGCTGCAACCCTCACACGTCACCAAATCCAAAATGGACGCGCCCGGGAAATTTGAAAGCGAAACAAAATTTGGAAGCTAGTAATTTTTTTCCAACAATTTGGCGTAAATTTGTTTGTGGAGGTTCCCTTCAAGGGGCGGGGGCTTCAAACTCAAAGTGGCTGAGCCCTTTACTAGAATTTAGAAAATAACGTGACTTATAACTCATGCTCTTCCTCTAATGTTTATTACGCGCATTCACGGAAGACATTTATGAATGCGAAATAAACTATTGTACTGTCATATATAATGGACTTTGTGGGCATCAAGTTTACTTCTTTTTGTGTTACTTTTACCAAGTTGCACAGCAGTCCAGCTTTCCATCAAAAATCCTTCTCTGCCAATCTTTTTCACAGTTTCTCTTGATCTGCGTTTCTTTCTGCTTCTGGCTATCCAACTCAATATTCCTCACTGTGGTCATCAGATTGGTTTATACGTAAAACATGTTCCATTGTTATCTATGGTAATCTGATTAATTTATGCTGCTTGAATGTCCACGAATCGAATCTTTTTTTTTTTAACATTGTTTTGAGTATTATTTTTCTCGTAGAAATCTTCAGGAAAACTTCATTAAGAGAGGTTTTAATCTTCCAGAGAGTGTAGTCCATATGTAAGTTCAGTCATTACATATGTATTGTGTCTTGTATATTTAAATTTACAGTTGAAGCCTAAAGGAAACCAACCAACAACGAGTATGACATTTTTATAGTCACCTTGAAATCACACGCACTCTAAGAAAGGTAGCGTTCGAGTAGTCAGTTGTAAGTCTGTTATTTATGCAGAAAAGTGAAAAAAAAAGTCCTTTAGCGCCGAGAGTCGATAATACACACACACACACACACACACACACACACACACACACACACACACACACACACACACACACACACACACACACACACACACACACACACACACACACATTCGTTTGTGGTAGGGCATAATACATCTACGGCGATTTGAGTAACAAAAGACGGATCGAAACGCACCAATCACTGTTTAAATTCTTGACAGGCAATAACAGCACAGCTTAACTGACAGACTACCAGTAACGTCATCGCTTCGTTGACCAATCAGGTCAACGACCAGAGTATTTATACCATCTGCCGAAGTTACACAAATCACTTGAATCTGATGATGACGATCATACTTCATTTAGTTTTGTTTTCGTGTCAAAAGGGCATCATAGCAGAGTAATCTCCTCACTACCACAAGACACGCTTGTCGTGTACAAGGTAACTCAGCGAACAACATTCTTCTTTTCGAATAAACCATACCAGATGTGAATTAATTATTGCCCAGAAAAACAACTTTGTAGTCCATATTTTGAAATTGAGCTAAGAAGTTTTGTCATGTTGTCAATGGGACAGAATGAGACAACATGAAAAGGATTTGGGTTTGTTCACTTCAGATTGCTACTTACATATCCGGCAAGTGCATTGAAGCGGGTACTTAGAATGATGTGTCGTCACATCAGTACACTAGTTAATGTCTTGTCTGGACGGTTCTTTTTTCTTCCAGAAACCTCATAAGTAACGAAATATCATTTGGTGATTTAAAAATGGTCCTCAAAGGATTGAAAAGGCTAATATGGTTGTAAGTGTTTTGCGTAAGATGGCGTTAACTTTATCAATTAAGAATCATTGCACTAAATTAAGTAGTAGATTTAAGTAATTAACACCGTTCGAGTTTTTCTTTTCCCTGCTTTCGTATTTTTTAAATTTATTTATTCATATATTTTTTTTGGCGTATACGCACTGCCCTAAAAGGATAAAATTTGGTGTTATATCATTAGGAGTAAAGAGTAACGCTTTGGGTAAAACAAAAGCAAACAGCGATTTAAATGTTTGGACAGACACCACGTAAGGGGACTGAAAAAGTCGAAAATGTAGTACAAGGCGTGGACTGTAGCTTCCTTTTCAAATAGGCATATACACACCTTTTTTCTATTGTACATTGTACTCCTTATTTAGAGTTTCGAAACGCCCCCCCCCCCCCCCTCCCTCCTTAAGGAAAGTATGTAGTAGAATAATGCACATAACAAGTGGTAAGGTAAGGTAAGGTAAAATCTTTATTTAAACACGGTATTTCCTTCAGGTTTTATAATATTTAATTAAATAAATCTAACTACCTAACCAAATAAGATTATAAATAACTACTAGAATAAAAAACATGATTTAATATATATATATATATATATATATATATATATATATATATATGTATGTATGTATGTATGTATGTATATATATATATATATATATACCCTGCTTTACAAGGAAGCCGTGTATAAACGCAAAATAAGAAATTTATAAAAGACTATTATTAAAATCGTAATTCATCAACTTGGATTTAAATTTGTCAAGAGACGGCGACTGTCGGATATACGAGGGCAAGCTATTCCACAGTACAGCTCCACTATAGGACAAACTTTTTTTGCAATAGTTAGTGCGGGGCTGTGGAAGAGCAAGCGTACCGTCACTATCTCTTAAGTTATAATTCGAAGTATCAGAACGGAAGACAGGCGCGAACTAAGATATTCCGGAACCATATTATTTACAATCTTTACATCATTACTGATTTATTAGCAAGACGTTGACGGTCCAGTCTAACCCTGTTTACCTTCCGCAACAATTCATCAGTTCTACAATCGTAATTTGAAAAAGCTATTACGCGAGCTGCGCGATTTTGTAATTTTTGTAACTTTTGAGAAAGACTCTTAGAACAGGATCCCCACACCGAGCTGCAGTAATCGATATGGGGTTGGACTAATGAATTGTAAATGGAAAGTAAAGTCTTATATGGGACCGAATGCCTAATACGTTTAATGGCGCTTATACCAGAAGCAATCCTTTTAGAAAGCTCGTTGATATGACACTCCCAAGAAAGATTTTCATCAATGTGTACACCTAAGGATTTAATAGTCGAAACTTGTTTTATCGAAAACTGGTTGATATTAACAGTGGGATTCGCTGTAAAAGTTAAAAGCCTTTGCTTGGAGCCGATCAAAAGAAATTCAGTCTTTGTCATATTTAAAGTTAGTCTATTGGCTGCAAGCCACACGCGAATTCTCTCCAGATCAAGATTAATACAGCTATTTATTTCATCAACATCACTACCAGCAAAAGTAATACTAGTATCATCGGCGTACATCCTTGGTTGGGAATGCTGGAGGCAATTAGGCAAATCATTTATGTATAATAGAAATAGCAGGGGCCCCAGAATCGTTCCCTAAGGGACACCACAGCGAAGGAACATTTTGGACGATTTATTTCCGTTTACAAGGCACGTTTGGGTTCGGTTTTTTAAATAAGAGCAGAACCATTGATTTGTGGGACCATGAATACCGTAAGCTTGTAGTTTTGAAAGAAGAATAGAGTGGTCCACAGTATCGAAGGCCTTTTTAAGATCTAAAAATACAACGGCATTAATAAAGCCACGATCGATATTTAAAGACCAGGTATCAGTCGCTTCAATCAGTGCAGTAACTGTAGAATGAAGCGAGCGAAAGCCGGATTAGTGTCTACTGAGAAGATTATTTTTATTTAGGTAATGATACAACTGATCATAAATAATTCGCTCGAAACCTTGGCCACAACTGGGATAATCGAAATCGGTCGATAATTAGAGGGATCACTCCTACTTCCTGCTTTCTTAAATAGAGGGGTGATTCTTGCATTCTTCCATTCATCGGGATATATTGATCTATATACAGGAGATATATTAATATATATACAGGAGTTTCGACCTGACGATGGGCGTGTCGATTTTGAACGTGTTAAGCTGGGAGTGCGGGCGGGCCTGCGATTGGGCGGGACTGCTGCGAAATCAAGCCACTTGCAGCTCGAAATCAATTTCCATAAATTTTGTACGCAGGCCTCAACAATATTACTGAAGTTACTTCTCTTTTTCCCGAAGCCGCATTCAATGTTGAGTTTGGGAAGTCGTCATTGCTAGAGTGGAAACGTTTAAGAGGCGCAAACAAAACTGATTCTGGGGAAGTAGGGCTTCCAGACTCAGGTTGATTACTGCTGTCACCTACACAGGCTTCGAAACTAGATTTTCTCAACCGTTTTGTCCAAGTTTGTAGCCTTGCGTAATTTCATCTGCCGTAGTTGTGCACTCATGCTTCGGCTATAGATTGGACACCACTATCTATGACGATGAGATAGCAGGCTTGGCTAAGAGGTGGAGGAGAAACATGTAGCTTCTTCTAGGATGATCTTAACCTGGTGACAGTTCTCCTCCCAGTAAATGGTTTCGACATCAAACTGGGTAAACATAGATAAAATATTATAAAAAGGTGTTTGTCATCGTGGCTTCAAATGTTAAGGATATACCTCACAAATTAATGTGATTTGGTAAGCTGAAGCCACTCTAAAGGCACTAAGGCCACTTGGTAGCGGGCATTACCCCTTAAATCTACCAAAGCAAAGATTGAGCCCAAGCATTAGCAGCCATGGACAGCTGTTTCGGCCTTGTTAGGCCTCATCAGCATGGCATAGCTAATGCTCAGGCTCAAGTACCCACATATCCATAAGACAAGCAGTAAAAACTTTACGTTTTTACTGCTTCAAATGTTAGCTGAGTTAATCTTTTGTCTCACGATTGAGTCACAAAGATGTGGATCGCGACGTTTCGACCGCTATACTGCTGGTCTTCATTAGGCGTTGGTGTCGACTGGCTGCGTGTGAGTATAAGAAGCACCGTGGCTGGTGGTGATTGGTGCGTTTCGATCCTCGCTTAGGCTGTTGTTGATTGGAGGATTTCGATCCTTGTCGTTCAGACTAGAAATTGTACCTTCAGCGGTCCGCTTTGGTACTGATCGGCTATTGTCTTGTTTGATCGTGGGCATCCACACTTCAGGAATTTCAATTTCACTGTGTGACTGAGCCGCGTGAATGAAACGAGGTAGCGAGTGAACAGAGACACAATCTTCCGTATATGTCAATTTAATAGCTGTTGATGTTGTTAGGGTGAAGTTTTATGTGAATAGCCTCTTTAACCCTACGGGTGTACCAATGTGGGTCTCGGTCAATAAATTTAACTTCGTCCGAGAGCGGATAATGTCAGGAACGATGAGAGGTGTTTCTTGTTATCTCTCGTCGGTCCTTGTTTTCAACGGTTATCCGTTTTCGTTTGTTAAAATCCTCACGAAAACCAAGGGACGAGCAACCACTAAAGAATCTGAACCCGAAATAAAATCTACTCTGGTTCTGCCATACGTCAAAGGCACATCGGGGGCACTTCGCCGTTGACTACAACAACAAGGCATACGGACCAGGGGCACCCAACGACAAGTTTCGGTAGATATCTGTTCGGTGGAGGGTAATTCGCCTTGCACTTTCGGCGTCGATTTAAGAGTGCACTCGGATTTTCGTAACTAAAACGTAGCCTAAAAGATTCTAAATTGGGAAATCCTAGCCCCTGAGGTTTTCGGAAAGGTCGTAATTGTTGTTTTTGGCAGTCAAAAACGTCAGCTAGCATTTTCGGAAAGAAAATAGTTCCCTAGAAAGTTCGTGGAAAGTTGATTTCAGCTAGCATTTTCTCAAAGGAAGATTTTGTTTCCTAACATTTTCGGGCAATTAAAATTTCAGCTAGGGAATCCGAACAGATGAACTTCTTCTAGCTTATGAAAAAATCGCTTTAAACAGACCTCAAACACCATAACGTACTTGAAAATGCCTTTCTACAGCTTTTGCTTGATTTGGCTCGCTGGTGCCCCTGACGGACTGTTTTCATATCTGACACAGCTCTTAGATCACTCCTAGTGCGACCTAAGGACATTGTCGATCCAATAAAACAATACGGAGTAGTCTACAAGATTCCCTGCGAAT
Organism: Pachyseris speciosa; assembly: GCA_016490735.1. Classification (NCBI taxonomy): domain Eukaryota; kingdom Metazoa; phylum Cnidaria; class Anthozoa; order Scleractinia; family Pachyseridae; genus Pachyseris; species Pachyseris speciosa. The sequence goes on from JAEMWC010000479.1 coordinate 393,512, forward strand.
GTGGTAAGGTTTATATTGGATAGACGGGAAGATCTATGCATGAACGGATTATGGAACACGACAGAGATATACAGCGTGCTCGAAACCAATGCTCCACCGTTTCAGAACATAGCAAAGCGACCGTGAGATTGTGACTCGATCGTGAGAAAAAAGATTAACTCAGTTATCATAGTTAAAATAGTTATAAAGGTTGGTGCTATCAACCCTGGACTGGAAATTAAAAGCTTAAAATAAATGAAAAGCGTATTGAGACATATAAAATGCTAAGACGTGAAATCTCTTACTTTAAAAATCGCTTAAGTGCGAGTGGTGATAAAGGAAGATCGTTTTGAAGGAAGTTTTCCATGGGACAAATGCAAGACTTGTGCTAATTATGACTATGCATAACATTTAATTATTACATTTGACAGAGATGTCGATCGGAACAGACTTGGTCCAGTTCTCACCTCCGACATTTTTGCCGGCTTGGTAGAGATGAATCATCTGTAAGTTTTGAAATGTAATTCCACTTCAAGCTGCAGCTCCTCACATAACTTAAAATTATTGGACAAGGTTGACCATGATAGCGAGAATATCATGATAGCGAGAATTTTGCGCGGTCCAAAAGTTTCCAGCGTGATTTAAAAAAAACCACTGTAAACTTAGGGTTTAAAGCATCTGATCGAACCGTCATACCGCAGGCAGCCCAAGCGTGGTTCATTCGGTTATTTACGGATTTGAAGTTGCAGATATTTGGGGTATATATCTAGAGTGTGAAAAAAAAAAGGCATTTATGTTAATTTCATGGTTTCTTCAAGTGTCTTGTTCAGTCAAAGGTCAAATTTCGAGGCATTTGCACATGAAAATTGCGGAGGGATTGGTCGAGTGTAGTTGTTTCTAAAAGCCATATTATAGATATTATCGCCGGACTCAATTGCCGAAGGAAAACAGAAAATAATACAAAATAAAGCATTCCTGCCTTTATTTCGATGACGCTTGGTGACTGAATGTTGTGGCTGGTTTAAATGGCGTTTTGTCGATATTTTTTTCTTTCTTTTTTTTTTTTTAATAAAATGAGGCAGGTGACAGAAAGAAACAACCCCCCGCGTGTAAAGATGGATAATTCCCAGTCAAATCACCATCAACGGGGCTGAAGATAAATAACTGGCCTTCACACGTGGATGGTTGGTTTTCCTTTCACCTGCCTTCCATTATTTTATAGTGGTCAGTCCTTAGGGTGAAAATAATCGACAAAATAGCGTTTAAACCAGACCTTGCTTTTAGAAACAACTACAACTCGACTCATTCCTCTGCAAATTTCATGTGCAAATGCCTCGAAATCTGGCTTTTGATTGAACAGGACACGCGAATTACCCATAAAAAAACATAAATGCCATTATATTTTGACACACTCTAGATATATACCACAAATATCTACAGCTTGAAATCCGTGAATAACCGTTGTCTCACCATGATGCCACGCTTGGGTTGCATGTGCTCATACCCGTTCTGGTAAAACAAGAGAGAGCTTGAACGGAACAACGTGTTTCTCCCTGCAGAATGACGTCATTTCTACACGTGAAAAAAAAAAAACTATTATCATTTGATACTTTTTTGCCTTGCTATTCATTGGTCCAGAGCCTACCAAGTGGCCTAGAAAGAACTGCTTAAAAGTGTTTGCTTTGCACAACGTAGCGCAGTACATTCCAGTGTTTCGCAGATTAATTATTTGCCAAAGCCTATCCGCTCGCCACTGACAAATTACGACATTTTGTTTAACCTCGTCCAATCATTGGGAATTGACGTCACTTATACACGTATAAAAGCTATTGTATGTAGGTATGATGTAAATAACGAAAACAGTGCCAGCAGTATTTAGCGGCTTGTTTCAAGCCAATCAAAATTGAGATAGTGACAATGCATAATAATATACACTTAATGTGTGGCCCCGAGGGAAACAGTTAATATTTTTTTTCCCGAGAGGAAGTTGACCACACATTAAGTGCTTTGTTGTATACCAAGACTTTCACTAATTACAGGAGGAAAACAACAAAACAAACAAACGAAAACGACACTACAAGAACACAAATTCTTTATTTCCAAGCTAGCTGAATGAACAGTTCAAAGCTGACTTGAGCACATGCTGAAGATCATGCCACTTTTTAGTCATGCACTGATCACGTGCTGTTGTATCCGGAGCGGGCAACAATAGCGAAAACTCCCGGTCGGGATACATTTGAATTTGATCAGGGGCACGCCACAAAGAATCAACCAATCAAAGTGATCGTTTGGTAAATAACAATAACGGTTAACGTTTGCATGGTGCTGTACTTTTTTTTCACGTCCCAGGTCTATGTCCGACAATAGCCTAGAAAAAATCGAGAGTGGGTCATTCCAATCAATGCAGAAGTTAAAAGACATGTAAGTTACAGACACATATAGCAGAGCAAGTGAATTTGCGGGTGAGACTGCTGTGTATGTTAGCTCAAGTACGAAGAATTAGTAAGAGGGCAGACTGATTTTGTTTTTGCAAAGGGACTTTATTTGGGGGAGGGGGAGGGGGTGACCAACGTTTTCTTAAAATATAATCTCAAACTTAGAAACAGATTTGGAAAGGAAAATGTTCGCTCCATTCCCTTTTTCAGTTTGTAAGTTTTCCGTAAATTTTGCTACATGGAAAACAAGACACAGTAATCTCGAGATTCAAACGGAACCGTTTTGCGTGATCCATTTGATAAGTCACTGCTGCAATACAGCTTGTCTACCGGATAGCGATTTATGGGCTGGATAAAAGAAGTCTGCCCTTTCAACAGTTGATGCTGAGAGAAAATACGTTTCTTGGAACAGTATGCAAAAAGATAAACAAAGTATAAACAGCAAAATAATTACAGCTATTGCACAAAATATTCGTAGAAAGCAAAACCGTGTTTACATACTCTTACCTAAACACACCTATTGAGCAATGAGTGGGTGCGTACTATCTTAAATATTAAAAAAAAAAACACATAGGGGGCACAGGGGAACTATTAGAAAAACTACTGAGTTAAATAATATTCGACAAAAACAGAAATCTAATAAACAATCTAAAGTTCTCCGATACTAAAACTATTGAGTTCTCATGCTATTCCGTTAGGGAGAGTCAAGTGACGGTAGTTTTGAAAGTTCTCACTATGTTGACAGAACTCGAGATGGTAGCCTTCTGCATCCTTCTCGATACGTTATAGCCCCTGCAGCCAAAGAGCTTCATTACTGTCAAGTCTAGATCCCTTGACTATCCCCTTAGCACGTCAATTATTACTTGTTAACATACTTTACATTTCGTTTTTCCGCAGATACCTTTCTTACAATTTGTTGTCTCATATACAACAGGGCGCTTTAGAAGGACCTGGTGACCAGCTACTAAACCTGTAAGTATTGTTGCTAGCTAGTTTAAAATCGATGTCTCACATTACTGTTTTAAAATCCAACTTAAATACTGTACAGCGTGTTGCTGGAAAATTTACCAATCATTACCTGACGATTTGAAATAACGCGCCTTAAAATGTTCTTCACAACTTGTGTTTGATGCTTGAAAGTTACCTTCTGTGGCATGTGTAAGCTTTCAGGACAAAAAACGAGAATCAAGAACAAAAGCTAAGATTGCATTTGATTTGCTTTCGGTGGTTTCTCCTTGTCTCATACCCAGATCTCCTACGGCAAAGCCAAAAGGGAGATCTGGTCAAGTTCAAAAGTACCCATTTTGCATTGGCTACTGAAATGAAGGCTACCGCAATCTAATCTCTGCTCTGATTGGCTCTTTTTAGTGCGGCTTTTTTGTGGCTTTATTTTCGTTTCAAATATTCAACATGGCAGTATTGAAAACTCGTGCGATAGTTTCAAGTGTAAATGCCGGTTGTCAGGCGAGACAACTGGGAGGAAACTGAAAGCTTTGTGGTTAGAAATAATCTCTCAAAAGCTGTGTGAGATTTGTGTCGAAGACACAGATAAACTTCTCAAGTTCTGTTGCAGATCCTGTTGTGATAAATTAAACTGGCATGCCTAAATAAGAACTTAACGTAGCCAGATTTTATATATATATATATATATATATATATATATATATATATATATAATGCTCCTCATGAGTCAATGCTCCTCAATCAAATGAGTTGAGCGCTCTACGAAATACATTCTACCCAAGAAACAAGTATATATATATATATATATATATATATATATATATATATATATATATATATATATATATATATATATAGCTGGAGTTTTCAAAACAGGGCTCCTGGAGTCCATACTAACTCCTATTACATGTCTCTCACTCTTTTTCTTTTTTATCTTATTTGGACGGGGCGGGGGGCATGCTAGCTACATTAATAATTAGAAGAAGAGAAAGAAACTGTCCCTGACTTAAACTTTGCATTAAGGTCTTATCCCCACTTCCCCACCCCTCCCCATCCCCTCCAGTTTTATTTGTCAGTTAGTTTCCACTCTCTCTCAAAGAAAGAAACGTGCATTTGAAGTCTTCGCGCGGTCAGTTAGCTCGCAATGGCGTCGTTAGAGTTTGATTTTCCGTTGGCCTCCTAGAGCAGAGTATTCCTTAGGACATCATTAAGTCCAGTGAGGGAGAAAGTCTTGCGAGGTGCAGTGTCTGCCTCGTCTAATATCCTGCTGTGCAGTTATTTGCTAAACGAGTACTTTGTTTACCCGGGCGGTACTGCTGGAAAAATGCAGGGATATTGAGAGCTCTGCTTTGAGAGGTACGCTGCTATACTTCGCCTAAATCGATGCCGCTAATTCCAAAGCTAACTTTGCCGTGAGAAAGAGCGTATTGTAGAGAGATTTGACCGACTAACGCACCAAAATTCTCATGTCAGAGGTCACGTCAATTTCATGTCTAATTGCAAGATAAATAACATGAATTCTTCGTCTTCCCTTTGACAGAGACTGTAGGCTCATAACGGGCCTAAATGCAAGTCTCCCTTTTGATAAACCGAGGTATTGATAAAGAAAGTTCTAAAACCCCTCAAATTTTCATGAGCCTGGTTTTGAAAAGTTCGGCTAGATGTCTCAAGGTAATAACACATGTGGACATTCAGTTTCTCAGTTTTATGGCCAATCCTGTCCAAATCACGGCGTTTTCAACGCCAAAAAGCTACTGACATTAAAAGAATTGCCTTCAAACCGAACGTTAAAGCACGATTTTCACAATGTGTGTGATGTCAGAAGAGGCTAGCTATTTAACAAGCAATTTATATCATGGTGCTGAGTAAAACCAGCATTTAATGTCTGATTTTTGATCTTCTAAAGGCACCCTTTTTTCTGTTTGCGCTCAGTACTGTTCAGTTGAAGGTGTGACATCGTTTAAAGTCGATTATAAGCTTTTTCTTTACAATTTCACCTATTTGCTTGAAATATATAGCTGGAGTTTTCAAAACAGGGCTCCTGGAGTCCATACTTACTCCTATTACATGTCTCTCACTCTTTTTCTTTTTTATCTTATTTGGACGGGGCGGGGGGCATGCTAGCTACATTAATAATTAGAAGAAGAGAAAGAAACTGTCCCTGACTTAAACTTTGCATTAAGGTCTTATCCCCACTTCCCCACCCCTCCCCATCCCCTCCAGTTTTATTTGTCAGTTAGTTTCCACTCTCTCTCAAAGAAAGAAACGTGCATTTGAAGTCTTCGCGCGGTCAGTTAGCTCGCAATGGCGTCGTTAGAGTTTGATTTTCCGTTGGCCTCCTAGAGCAGAGTATTCCTTAGGACATCATTAAGTCCAGTGAGGGAGAAAGTCTTGCGAGGTGCAGTGTCTGCCTCGTCTAATATCCTGCTGTGCAGTTATTTGCTAAACGAGTACTTTGTTTACCCGGGCGGTACTGCTGGAAAAATGCAGGGATATTGAGAGCTCTGCTTTGAGAGGTAACAAGTCTTTAGCCTCAGAAAGTAGGTGTCGGTGATCATTTCAAGGATCAGGGAGAAAAACTGGTGTAGAATTTGGAGCATGCTAAAGACTTAGTAAAAATGCTGTGGCTAGATTGTCGTCAACAGCTCCTCGCTAACACGGACAGTAAACATCCGGGACCTCATGAAGTTTCCCAAAAAGCACAAGGCATGGCTGGGAATTTGTCTGCAAAAAGCGTAAGTTTGAACACTTTTTTGACTAGTTTCCGCCCTCGCAAATTTATCGATCTTAAGCTAGTGATTTGATAGTGTGAAAGTGTCATAATGACCGGTTTCCGGTGTCAGAAGTGATCACAAAATCGAGCGATAATTTACACAAATAAAATTCGACAATAATTAGCTGTGATTCTTCGTAGCAATCACGAACGCTCGGTTGAAAACGCTGCTATACTTCGCCTAAATCGATGCCGCTAATTCCAAAGCTAACTTTGCCGTGAGAAAGAGCGTATTGTAGAGAGATTTGACCGACTAACGCACCAAAATTCTCATGTCAGAGGTCACGTCAATTTCATGTCTAATTGCAAGATAAATAACATGAATTCTTCGTCTTCCCTTTGACAGAGACTGTAGGCTCATAACGGGCCTAAATGCAAGTCTCCCTTTTGATAAACCGAGGTATTGATAAAGAAAGTTCTAAAACCCCTCAAATTTTCATGAGCCTGGTTTTGAAAAGTTCGGCTATATACATATATATATATATATATATATATATATATATATATAGATAGATAGATAGATAGATACATACATACATACATAGATACATACATAGATACATAGAAACATACATACATACATACATACATACATATATATATATACATACATACATACATACATACATACATACATATATATATATATATATATATATATATATATATATATATATATATATATATATATATAAGAATCGGACAAAAATATCTCCCTACACTGGCTGTTGCTCACAGTTATCCCCAGACGGATAAAAAGTATCTGAAACTTTCCGGCCTCTAGAACTGCGTGAAACCTGGCTTCAAGACTACCATCTGCCTCGCTCCAGGAAACATTCATCCTTGCACAAGACGCTGCCACTGAGTTAAGCTTATTTATTTGATGGTTGATCAGAGAAATGAGCGGTGAAAACCACAATTAAAGTTGACTTCTCCTTTGATTTCTTCTTTGTAGCGAGACGATCGTAAAGCAAAGGAAGGACTTGAGAAATTAGTGATTTTACCGTAACCATTTGGGAGAATAATTAAGCAATCTTGGCGGTTGACAGCAATCTCATACATTGCCTCTTTTTGCTTTGGTCAATTTTGAAGTTTTCTTCTCTTTGGACCGCAAAAAACCGATTGAGAAGAGCTCTCGGAAGTCCATTTATCGCTCATAAACAAAATAAGGGCGAGCATGCGTAGGAATAGTAAGGCCCGTATATCGGGCCCGACTCTTACTGAGCATGCTCCATATTCGAACTTTACCATATCTCCCTTTCGCTTGGCCGAGGAAGATCTGGGTACGAGATTAGGTTTCTCCATGACTGCTTGCTGTTGTTGTTGTTTATGTTGTTTTGGTTCTTGTTGCGTTGTGACAGATATATTACACACAACCGCTTACTTACAATAGCTGAGGGAACATTTAGACGTTTTGAAAAACTCAGTCGATGGTAAGTGTTAACCACAAGGGAATATTAATAATAGATATTGAAATACTTTCTGGAAACCAGCGTTTCAAACGACTAATACAAAACCTTTTTAATTACTTTCGTGAATTCCCTGTTAAAAAAAAAAAAAAAAAAAAAAAACGCGAAATTTAATACTCGCTAAAATAGACTGAGATAAAATTAAAATTGCGAAATTTAATTAGAACAATAAGCAATATACATTTTACAGTAAGCTGTCCTATTAAAGTCTCGCGTCGGTTTGTTCATAAGAGACTGGTGCTATTGTAGCAAGATTTTTCGAGCTATTTTAGAGGTGTTTCTTTTGTTTCTGTAACTAGATAAATAGAATAATTAATGAAAGCGTCTTATATATTAGCCGGACTTTACTATACGTGTTTTGACGAGATCAAAGAAATGACAAAATCGCGAAATTAAAACTGTCTTGGTTCTTTTTTCTGCAAAATTAATAAGAATAATGTACCCGAAAATGTTCATTTCTTTGTTAGAAGACCGATTAACAATCGCATGTGGAAAAAACAAAAGCATAGCTATTGCTTTGGCCAGTAACAGCAAACATAAACAGCAAAATGAATGAATCAGAATACTGAAAAAGAAAATAATGTAGCAGATGTCAATGATATGTAGGCGACAAAGTAATGGTTTTTGTTTTGCTTCTCACTGGTTGAAAAGTGCTCAAACTTTATACAGCAGATTTGGCTATACCGCTTTTTCTTTTAACATGAGTGTTGGAATCCTCTGGACTTATCCTGAATACACTAAATGAGTTGTATGGCTCGTGCACTAAATAATGGCATTTCTAAGCCTGGCTAAAATATGCGTACTCCACGTTCATAGGTGGGCGATACCAGCACTTTTCGTTTACACAGCACCCTTCTTCACTTGGAACGACCGTTGTGAGTGGTTATGAGGATGGAGGGGGTGACTGTGTTGTTTCCAGTTATTTGTTGCGAACGTCTCATCACTGCCAGTGTGACGAAAAATAGCAACGAGTCAGGACTTCGGTTGGCTCGTTCACTATAGCTCGGGAATGCTACTGAAGTGAAAGAAAAAGAGGGTTAAGGTGGGGCTACACGTCAATTTGAGTACAATTTTAAGGAGTTTGAAGAAGGGATTGAAATGGGGAAAAAGAGACGGGGAAGCATTTTGCACGAATAATAGTTATTATTACTATCATTATTATTATTATTATTATTATTATTATTATCATTATATTATTTTTACTACTACTACTACTATTATTATTATTATTATTATTATTATTACAAGTGAAACCGGAAATAACAATATATAATTATATATCCCATAAAAGGGTAGATATAAAGCAAAGAAACAAAATGATGGTCGAAAAGGGTAACTTTTAATGCCATATATTACGGCGAGACATGACTAACCTTCTTCAGGGGCAACAATGAAGCAAAGTAAAAATGGAGAAAACGGTTACAATACAGAAATGAAGCGGCTACCAAAAAAAAAAAGAAATATAAATAGTTTAAATTTTTGCCAGAGCTTACTAATAAATGTTAAAAAAAAATGGCTGTATTGAAATTTGGGGGGTAAATGTTGTACAGACGGAAGATTGTATTCATATTTTTGTGGATATTTATTATGAGTGGGCTTGGATCGAGGCAAGTGTATTTGTACTTCTTTGGGAAAATAGTTGACAATTTTTCTTAATTATTTTTACCTTTCTTAGTTTTTGCGTATTAATTCATTCATACCAGAAATCATAAGTGTTAGTTGAGAGAGAGAGAGAGAGAGAGAGAGAGAGAGAGAGAGAGAGAGAGAGAGAGAGAGAGAGAGAGAGAGAGAGAAGAGAGAGAGAGAGAGAGAGAGAGAGAGAGAGAGAGAGAGAGAGAGAGAGAGAGAGATGCTCTGAAAACACGCCGATCCGCTCTTGTTCTGACAGTTTTTTTTAGTTCACGATAAACCAAAACTTAAATGTTTTGAAATTTTTTTCTTTGGTTAAAATTACGAAGGAAGACATTGCCCGCTATGTTTGTCATCGAATCGTAGATTCTCCACACCTCGCGATTCACACGTCATTTTGTTTAACCAATCACAGAAAGTGAATCGACCTTCTGAAACGAAGCGACGATTTGCTTGCGACAGCGCTGTAGCTGTGGTGAAAGTGGTATTTGCGGTCAAGTTTAACAAAGTAATGGGAAATTTCTAGTCCGAAGCTTAACTACATTCAAAACGATGAAATGATTTTGAAATTTGGTTCATCCTGTCTCATAAAACCTTAGACCAAGTCAGTGGATTAACGAGCACATGAACGCTGTGCGATACCTCGTTCGACTCTCTCGTTCCGCCACTTCGACTAGGTCACCTGAAGACTGTTAGACTGTGAAAAGATTTGTGTGGTGAAAGAGCTGTGATGAAAAGCTGAAATGGTCGCCAAAATGGGAGATTTGCCGTCAAATTCAACTAAGTAATGGAAAATTTCTAGTCCGAAGCATAAAACTTTAGATCAAGTCAGTGGATTAACGACGTCCACGTCAACGCTGTGCGATACCTCGTTCGACTCCACTCTCCTTCCGCCACTTCGACTAGGTCACCTGAAGATGTGTTAGACTGTGAAAATATTTTTAACTGGCCACTCTGGGAAGAATTATATCAAGGCGTGATGGACGGCTTTTTGGATGTATCTAAACCGTTGTGAAAGGGATTGTATTCGCGCCGCGACTGCATTCGACAACACATAAATTTTCTCGCCGTGCTTTGAGCATGACTAAAGACGAAGGATGTGCCATTTACGCGGTGGCCCGATGTAGCCTTTTCGACGATTGGAGAAGGTATTTACCGTTGACCTTTTATTTAGTCGTTTTCTTCAAAAAACTTACGGTCAACCGATAAGCCAGATAAGCGTTGTCTTTGTTTATGTGCCCAACTTTTATATGGCTCGTCAGTTTGTTTGTGAAGAAGGTTTTCAGGATTTCTGTGTTGGACCCATTCTTATAGCAAATTACATTTTAATTTCCCCTCAATTTAAAAAATAGATTCAAATGAAATTTACCGTAAGCTTAAGCTTATAATTTAAACATTGTTGTAAAAAGGTTTTTCGCCAGACTACCATTGTAAATAGGTGCCACAAACCAGAAGCGTAACACTTTGTAAAACAGCCAAATCTATTAAAATAATTATTTGCTAATCTTTCTTTGTTTTTTTCGACTGGTTCTTGGTCGGTTTTGACATAAACTTAAGTACTTGACGTCTTCAGAGTTATTAAGCTTAGGTACTTTCCGCGTTTAGCGCGCACGTAAACGAACTCGCACAAACAGCCGTGATTTTAAAACTTTTCTCCGTTTCTGCTGAATCTTTGACATACAATTTTTAGCTTTATAAAATTGAAGTAAATTATGTGAGCCCCCATGCATTACAACCTCTGTGAAAACGTTTTTGTAGTACAGTTATTTTTCAGATACAACAAAATGTTTCGCCACTCAAATTAAACTTATGTGTCGGAATCTTGTAACTCATTAGGGTAATCCATTTGAAAGCACGAACTGTTCCAGTATTTGTATATGCGCAACTATTTTTCTTAGGCCAATACTTTGAACAATGGCTTTATTGTACACTTTGTTATAATTGTAATAGGGAATTTAGTTCATGGACAGTATAAAATAAAGTTTTGATGTCTGTGCGAATGAAGGTAACGTTTTAAGTTCCGGTTGAAAATAAAGTAATCATTTATTCCGTCACTGTTTAAGATACGTTTTTAACCTTCAAATATCGTATTAAGTAAAATTACTGAGCTTGCATCGGTTGCCTTAAGCAACTTAAATTGTTTCATTTAATGTTAGCATTAATTTGATTTCATTCGCATTGCTGCAACTTCTAGTTTAAGTTTTATAATTTCAAGAATTAAACAACACTTTTTAGGTGGGA
>JAEMWC010000479.1:410000-420000 GCA_016490735.1 Pachyseris speciosa
AGAGGAAAACTACGGGAAGGATTCTTCAAAACTATGTAGTATGCTCGAACACTGATGACCTCGATAGAAACCTAAGAATCACCGAACGAAAACTACAAAAGGAAAAGAACTTACCCACTCCAATCCAGGGGAGAACTCTAGGAAAAACGCTTCTCACTTGATCAACCAACCGAAGACTGTTACTTGTGTGTAGCTCACGAAACGGAAACGGAGTGTCTTTTATGCGGACACGAAAACAATAAACAACGAACTCAAAGAAACTTATGGCTGGCATCCTGTTTTTAACAATACGATTGGCCAACTGTAGCTAGGTAAGCCACAAAATACTGAAACCTTCCTGTTGGGAATGCTCCTGCTTGTTAACTGTTATCTTCATGTTACCGCTGAAACATACGTGCCTTTTTTGCACAAAGGGGTAAGGAATTCTATGCCTCGCGGTTGCCAACAAACATGGCGGCGCGCTAAAAATTAACTGAATGTTTTTCCTGTTTACGGGGATAATGGCGGAGAATAACAGAGTTATATAAAACACGCCTAACCACAAAGCATAACCGAAATGAAAGTATACCGTGAGAAAACGACAAACGCAACCGCAACATTTACGGAAGTAAAACTGCTTTGTTTTGTTCGATCCAGCGGGGTTACATTCTCTCCCTGCTAAGGTCGTCGTCCTCGACAGACCTCTATGTCATTATGGTAACTGTACTAAAGCGAAATAATTGTATCACCAAAAACTATAAGCTAAAACCCAAATTAACAAAATGAAATACAGTGGAAAGTCCTTGAGAGTTATTAGAGACTTTAAGATCGAGGTTTGGCCATCTTACCTCAAACGGCAAACCGCGGTTTGCGGTTAGCGGTTTCACGTTAGCTGTCTGCCCATATTCGGGACTTAAGATTCGCGGGTAACAAATAGCCGGCCGCCATGTTTGTTTTCAGTCATTCGTTCACTTCTATTTTAGGTGAGAAATCGTCTTAAAAATAACGTTTCTATGAAAAAGAATTCGATAATTAATAGGCGAAAGAGATCTAAAAAGTAGTATTTCCTCTCAAACATGGGCTTGTGATGTTTTAGGGTGCAAAAAACCTTGCGGTAAATCACTTACTTCTAGAGCGTGGTCTAGCCGTAGAAACGTGAACCTCAAACCGAAAACCTGATGGCAAAGCACTGGTCACGCGACTTCTTGACGTTCGCGGTTTGCGGGAAAGGCCGAAAAACCTAAATCTTAAGGTCTCTATTCTTACTGAATTGTTCACTTCAGATCTGGGCTCTCTGCTTGGGTTGGAATGCTGTCCTGCTGTTGAGCGTGTTGAACGTGTAACTGTATTATCTTCTGCTTGAGGAGCAGGTTCATCACATGGTACTGGGGCTGGCGGTCCTCTTGTGTCAAGCACTGGTTCTGCCGGGTCGCCGGGTTCTGGGATTTCTGCTGGGAGCTGGGGTTATTCTACACCTTGGAAAGCAGGAATAACGGGGTCGTCAGGTTCTGCTAAAACTGGATCTGCAGGCTCACAAGGTTCTGGAGGTTCTGCAACAGCTACTGTGGGACGGGGAAATCTTCTCAGGACAATAAAATCATCACCTTCATCTGCGGGGTCAAGTACTGTACTTTCAGGTCGGGATCGCATGTTTGGCTGATTGGGCTGTTCAATAGGGTTAGTGTCGAAACATGGTTGTACAATCTTCTGGCATGGTCTCATCAGGGTGCGATGTACCCGCTTAGCTGGTCCATCACCATGGGCTGGAATTACAGTGTAGACAGATCTTTTTGCCTCAGGCACATTCTGAACTTTGTACAAGGTTGGTTCCCATACATCCTGGATTTTGTTTCTGCCTTTGGGGTTGTTACGGAGGTAGATGAACTGGTCTTCCTCCACTGGTGGGTCGTAGGCATTCTTGTCGCTGGCGGCTTTCCGTGTGTCTGCTTGCTGTCTTAGGTGCTCCCCTGCTTTGAGGTAAGCATCTCTGAGGCGGTCTTTGTGAGCAGCTAGCCAGTCTGACTCTGGTTGGTCTACATCGTCAGCTCCAAGTAACAGGTCGACAGGTAAACGGGGATCCCTTGCGAACATAAAGTAGTAAGGAGAATAACTGGTTGAAGCATGTGGCACCACATTGTAGGCGTACAGCAAGTCTGGAAGGTGTTCTGGCCATTTTCTCGTCTTCTCAGGGGGTAGTGATCGCAACAGGTTGTGCATTGTGCGATTAAATCTTTCACACTGGGCATTGCCTTGTTGGTGGCAGGGTGTGGTTCGTGACTTCTTGATACCATAAAGGGTGCGTAGTTCTGAGATAAGGGCATTCTCAAAACTCCTGCCTTGATCTGAATGAATTCGTAGTGGGACGCCATACTTAAAGAACCATTCTTAAAGTAGAACTTTGGCTTTGGTGCTTACACGCTGATCTCTAGTTGGTACTGCGTGTGTGAATTTAGTGAAGACATCGGTCATTACCAGAACGTTCTCTCTGCCGTCTGTGGATGGTTCAAGTAACGTGAAGTCAATGGCAAGAACTTCCAGGGGTTTGGTTGCGAGAAGGTGTCCCGTTGTTGGTCCGACACGTGGGAGAGGTTCTTTGGACAGGGTACATCTTTCGCAGTTCTTTATGCATGTCTCTACGTCAGTGTTCATTCGGGGCCAATAGCAACGGTCTCTGATCAGGTGAAGGGTGCGTTCAGCTCCTTTATGTCCCATGTCATTGTGCAAACTAGTAAGGATCTTCTCCTTCAGAACTTGGGGAAGCATTAACTGTTTACGTTGACCACTGCGGGGATCCTGGACAATGCGATACAGCACATGATCTTCCTCTGACACCTTGTCTCATTGATTTAGTAGGGTGACAGTGTCTTTCATTTCTCTTCTCTTTTCCTGGGGGGGGGGGGGGGGTTCGATTTCTTGACCAGTAGTCACGAAATCGCCCAGTGAGGGGGTCTGTCCTCTGCATGTCACTTAGCTCAGTTAGACTGTGGGAGGGTAAGGTGCTGGACGTTGTTTTAGGGGTGCTTCTGTCAGGTTGGGCGTAGCTAGTATTGTCAGCTGCCGTCTCCCTTAACTCAACTGGAACTGGGGTGGAAGGCGTGACATTCATCTCATCCATTTGTACCTCAGCTAAATCATCTTCTTTTGTAGGCTGTTCTTCGCAATTACCACGTGCCACTCTTGAAAGGGCGTCTGCATTCACATTTGTTCTCCCAGGGCGGTACTTGATCTTGAACTTGAACAGAGCAAGCTCCGCTGCCCATCTTTGTTCGACGGCTTCAAGCTTTGCTGTCTGGAGGTTACTCAAGGGATTGTTATCTGTGTAGACTTCAAATTCAGTGATGGCCCATTTTAACGCCAGTAACTCATGTTTACGGGAACTGTAATTCTGCACGTTCTTCTCAGGGGGTCATAGGCGGCGACTTGCATAAGCAATCACTCGACGCTTGCTATCTTGTTCTTGGGACAGAACAGCTCCTAGTCCATCATGGCTTGCATCTGTTTCAACAACAAAAGGTCTGGAGTAATCTGCATACCCAAGTACTGGTGCGGTAGTAAGCTTCTTACGTAGGATATCACAGGCTTCTTGGCATTTATGGTCCCATTTCTCTGCAAATGGTCTTGACAACCTCCTGGTAGTCTTCCGTTCATGGAGAGAGTCATTCACCAGCTGGTGGAGTGGACCTGCTATTCTGGCGAAGTTTTCGATAAATCTTCGGTAATAACTGGCAAAACCCAAGAAGGTCCTCAGTTCTTTAACAGTCTGGGGAACTGGCCATTCTTGCACGCCTGCCAACTTTTGGGGTTCAGGGGAGATTCCGCTGCCGGAGACCTCATGTCCCAGGTAGAAGAAGTTGCACTTGTCCATATTTAACTTTAAACCATGTTTTTGGAGGCGTTCAAGGAGGACCATTTCCAGTCTCTCTAGGTGCTCTTCAAATGTTTGTGAGAAGATTAGGATGTCGTCCAGGTAAACAAGTAGAATTTGGGAAATTTGCTCGTTCAGGCAAGCTTGCATAAGTCTGGAGAAGAACGCGGGCGCATTACAGAGACCAAACGGCATGTGATTGTATTCAAACAGTCCAAAGGGAGTTATGAATGTTGTCTTTGCTTTATCTTCTTCATCCACTGCAACTTGGTTGGAGCCACTGGTCAAATCGAGAGTGGAGAACCAGCTTGCTCCTTTAAGGGCGTCAAATTATTCTTGAATCCGAGGAAGTGGGTACACTTCCTTTACAGTTTTAGCATTTAATTTACGATAGTCCACACACAGACGGGGGCTTCCATTTTTCTTCCGTACCAGGACGATAGGTGAGGAGTAGGGACTGTGACTCTCGCGGATAATGCCCTGATTAAGTAGCTTCTGGATGTGTTCCTTAGCTTCTTGGTATTGGCTTGGGGGTATTCTTCTGAAGGGCTAGTTGACAAGAATATCGGTTGTGAACACTTTATGCTTCACTGTCTCAGTGTATCCAAGTTCATAGCCATCTGTCACGAACATATCTTTGTACTTGAACAGGAGGTCATCCAGTTTGGCTTGCTGTTCAGCAGTGCAGTGTGTGTCATCCAAGGGAATGGGGATTGGTCGAGGAGGGGACCTTGGGGATTCTTTATTCTTGGGGGCATCTTCATCTTTGGGGTGAACGGCTGCTTCATTAGCAGAAACTTGCGTGAATTGAATTGCCTGGTCGTCTTCCTGGACGCCAGCAACTGCATGTACGATTCCGAGTCTCTCGTGTGGGTGGAGCCAAACATCTTGTCTGATGTTAGCAATTTGTACTTTGATGGGCCTGCCACTGACTGTTGTGAGGGTGCTTGCGACTATCAGTCCATGGTGAGATTGGTATCTCAAGGACACAGTCGTCTTCTCCAGGCAATGAACCTCGATAACCAGTGGCATCTACTATGGTGATTGATCCAGCTGGAATTCGAATGTCACCTTTTTCTGCAACCTTGGCGAATCCTCGCACTGATGATGTGGCCTTTGCTACAGCTTGATGGGTGCTTTCCATGCAGTGTCTTCTAATTGTTCTGGATTTCTTGTCTCTTGGTTCATTTTCTGGATGATATTCATGCCGATGCCGAGCAGTCCTGGCACAGCTTCTTTGCGGCGTCTCGACTACGGCTCAGGGAGGTCTCGTACCACAAGTATACCTCTCAGTGGGATAGGTACGCCTTGCGCTTCAAAGTCAAGTTCAAGGTAGCCAATGTACGGTATTTCCAGGCCATTAGCAACAGTAAGGGTAAGGGAATTGTTGATGTCTACAAGTTTGTTCTCTCTGGGGCGGAAGTGCTGATTGAAGAAGCTTTCGGTTATGGTTGAGACTTGTGACCCGGAGTCGAGAAGACAGCATATTTGTACTTCCCCCAGCTTCACAGTAGTGACTGGACAATTGCCGACTGCCCTCTCAAAGACAATTCCAGGTAACTGTGGGGTACATGGTGAGCCAGGACTGTTCCCTCCTGTCACCTGACTCTCAGCAGCAGGGGGAGCTAGTTTGACGGTTAGGGTGGACGTCGCGGGGTGAAGCTCATAAGGGGCAGGGGTCGACTTGTTGCGGGGCAGTTCCGGGCAAAGTGATCAGGCTTGCCACATCGGAAGCACTTGTTAGCGTCTGTATTCTGTCTGGTGGGTGGTCGCTGAAATTAAGACTGGGGTCGGGGCTGGAAATGGGGCAGGGCCAGTTGTCTTCCGCCTTGCTGCTTCAAGTTCATCTTTTGGATGCTTGCAGTGAGGTCCGTGATCGCCTTTTCCTGGCCTTGCAGGGTCTTCATTACTTCGTTCATGGTAGTTGTGAGCGATGGAGGTTGGGCTGAGATCGTGGTCTCGCGAGAGGAAACCATCCTGGGGCGTGATTCATGGGGCTTCTAATATCCTTCGGCCCAGTGAATGGCCTCTTCGCGAACATCTAGAACGACACATCAGGGTGGGTGCGCAACAACATCTTCAGCTCCTTCTTCAGGAGGACATCACGGGCGTAGTCGACAAAGTGATCCCTGAGGTCGTTGTCTTTCAAGCTAGACGGCTGTCTCTTGTTGTGGATCTTCGACTGAATTGCCCTCAGTGCATGGGAGAACGAGCGCAGGGTCTCTCCATCTTGTTGGTGGCGGTCATAGAATGCCTTGAGAAGTTGAGGAACTGACCGTTTCTCACCAAAGGCTTCTTGGAGTCGGTTGAAGATCTTTCCGGGGTGTCCAATTCAGTCTTTTCGAAGAGCTTTAATTCCTGCTTAGGTGGGTCCTCTAAGTAGGAGAGTACAAAATGCGCTTCCTCTGGAATAGCTAGTCGTCTTGAAGCTAGGGCGCTATTAACATTATCAATGAAATCGTCTATAGATAAACCACTCTCCCCATGTTCGCCACTAAACTTTCTGATTTTGTGCTCGTTGGGAATTACTACCAGTTGTTTCGCTTCGGCTGGGCTCTGGGAAGGTTGCGCTTCGGGGTTTTCCTTTGCTTGTAAAGTTTTTAAGACTTCATAGGCTTGCTTTTGATGCTGCTCCAATTCTTTAATTTTCTTCTTTAGGTCCTCCACCTCAGTCATGTTGAGAGTGGCCTCTATTGCCCTTGATCTATTGTTATGTGCTTTTCTATTTCTCAAATTTGAACCGAATTATTCTCGCTACCCCACTCCTGGTACCAAAATGTGACCGAGCCGCGTGAATGAAACGAGGTAGCAAGTGAACAGAGACACAATATTCCGTATATGTCAATTTAATAGCCAAAATATACAAAAGGCACTAGAAAAAGGGCAATAGCGCTAGGAAAAGAACGCGCGCAAATTACTAAAACTGCGATAAAATAATACTAAACAAACCAGAATAATACAACTACGCCAGGAACCAATGCGTTATGTCACGAAAACCAAAGTGTGACAAACAACACGTGACTGGCGAAAAGAATTATGTAACGCGAAAAACTACACGAAAAGAAACGAGTTCCATGGAAGCAACAAGTTAGCTTTCGTCCTAACAAATATGTGATAAAACTAACACTTAGCACTAAAGTAAAGGACGATGAGCTCTACAAAAGGAAGGGGAAAACTAATGGAGCGAAGTTCTCACTACGACATCGAAACAAGCGCATCGGGCAGAATGCCTATTGTTCTCGGGACATTTACTTACAGTTCAAGAAACTTCCCAGGACTGTCATATTGCTCGTTATTATTCATAGACGCCCAAGAAGCACGTATTCCATTGGTTGCTATGCACGCGCGGTAATGCTCATTAGTATGGAGTAGGCGAGCAGTACAAACAATGGACACTGCCTGCTATTGTTTTCTCTTTTGTTTACTAAAATCACACATTTGCGCACAATACCTTTAAACGGAACAAGAAATGTAAGGTTTACTAGTTTAATTATTTAATGCATACGTTTCACTTTGGATTGATTTCGTTCAGAAAGGGAACATAACAAAATATCCTTCTTTGATCATTTGCAATCAGATGGACAGGGTATGAGCATGTTGTGATCACGCAACAAATTATCGTTCTTTTAACGTATCAACCACCATTAACTTATCAACCACCTTTATGCGAGCGAAGAATTGTAACGATTATGAAATCATTACGATTATGAAATGCGCGTCTTGTATACCGCAAAAATGCCTTAACTTCTCCAACTAACTTTGTGCGAGCGACGATTTGTGCCGATTGTGGGAGAATGCAGTGGTTCGCGAGCGTAGAGGGCCCAAGGAAGCGACAAGTGAGAAAGAATGGCAACTATTTTCTCATTCTGATTATGTTTTTGGATATTTGGACTTTCATTTTGTTTTCATGCGAATCGTAGATGCGGGTAAGTTTTCAGAGCTTAAAAACAAGGCCGGCCAGGCTTTCAATTTCCTTTGATTAACATTAATTAATTGTCAAAGCTGATTGTTAGCCATTGGTGCATTTCGATCCGCTGGCATACCTTTGACGCATCGATTAACATCATAAATACTACATTGACCTTCAAACTGCAACCACACTCACTGCTGTTAACATGGGTAAGTGTTGTCGTCCACCACGGGGATACTACAAGAGCCTTGACAGCGTCGTAATTCCGCGCGCCGGGGCAATTCGATTTGCATAAATATTACGATAGAGCTTTGCTGCTTATTGTTTATTCATGGTAACCATAGTTATACAGTAGGACAAAAGACTTGACTCTGAACGCGCGCGAAATTTAAACTTCGGTTTTTCAAGCGCAAAAGTCTACAACTTTATGTGCTCGAATTTACACGAAAAAACTATGTATGTTTACGAGAGACATGTATCTTCGATAATCCTTTGTTCCATACGAAGGTTATTGCTTATTTCGAAGAAAAATTCTGTCGTGAATTTTAATGATGTGTTAAACCCATACTAGAAATACTAAAAAAGCAGAGTTGTCTAAACAAAAATGTACAGGCTGTTCTGGTTGGATTTTCTTAGTGTTTGCATCTTAACAAAGTAGCCTATGAGTTTTTCAAAATGATGATTTTAGTGAGTGCACTTCGCCGAATTCGTCCCTTTTCTCTTTAATTGAAGCGCTTTTAAAGAGCGTCCATGCTTAATGCTTTATTATGCGTAAATGTCTGGCCATTCTGCCCGATGGGCAAAAAGTGGAAAACTACGGGAAGGATTCTTCAAAACTAAGTAGTATGCTCGAACACTGATGACCTCGATAGAAACCTAAGAATCACCGAACGAAAACTACAAAAGGAAAAGAACTTACCCACTCCAATCCAGGGGAGAACTCTAGGAAAAACGCTTCTCACTTGATCAACCAACTGAAACTGTTACTTGTGTGTAGCTCATGAAACGGTGAGTGTCTTTTATGCGGACACGAAAACAATAAACAACGAACTCAAAGAAACTTATGGCTGGCATCCTGTTTTTAACAGTACGATAGGCCAACTGTAGCTAGGTAAGCCACAAAATACTGAAACCTTCCTGTTGGGAATGCTCCTATTTGTTAACTGTTATCTTCATGTTACCGCTAAAACATACGTGCCCTTTTTGCACAAAGGGGTAAGGAATTCTATGCCTGGCGGCTGCCAACAAACATGACGGCGCGCTAAAAATTAATTGAATGTTTTTCCTGTTTACGGGGATAATGGCGGAGAATAACAGAGTTAGATAAACACGCCTAACCACAAAGCATAACCGAAGTGAAAGTATACCGTGAGAAAACAATGAACGGAACCACAACATTTACCGAAGTAAAACTGCTTTGTTTTGTTCGATCCAGCTCGGTTACAACTGTCCCTGTTAATTGTTAGGGTGAAGTCTTATGTGAATAGCCTCTTTAACCCTACGGGTATATCAATGTGGGTCTCGGTCAATAAATTTAACTTCGTCCCAGAGCGGATAATGTCCGGTCGCGTCGCTATGTTCTGAAACGGCGGAGGATTGGGTTCGAACAAGCATGTTACAGCTCAACAAAAAGAACACAGAACTTATACCAGTAATGGAAGGAACAAATAGCTCAAATTAGTGTTTTTTACTCCGTTACCTTACTGTTTTTCGACGTGCCTAGACAGTGGAAGAAATTTTTCCCTTATGTTATAAACACGTAATCGAAGTGAGTCCTTGCAAAATTATGGATAAATATCATTTGTGTTTTCAGAAGCTTTTGAAAGCATTTACAGGTAATTTTGTTGGAGTTCTTGTTTGAAGTTTGTCCTTTCTTGTAGGTTGCCGTATTTTGCTGATTCTTGTGCCAAGCCAAGCTGGCGTGTTTGAATGAAATACTCCAAAGAGTTAATTATGTCGTTCTAGAAGAAAAAGTGGAATAATGTACATTAATAAAACTATTTTTTGTCCTTCAACTGCAATAACAAACTTTCGAAACGATCTGTCACACCAAGAACTAGTACATGATTCCAATGAACCAAAACGTTTGTGATTTCTAATTTTAGCGTGATTCCCATTCGCTGGATTTTGACAGTTGATTCTTAAAGGAGGATTTCTTATCTCTTAAGACTCGTGCGATTCAAAAAAAATTAATTGCCTTACCAGTTAGGCAATGATTTTTTTCTAGAGTAGCCTTCACAGTAAAA
>JAEMWC010000479.1:425000-480000 GCA_016490735.1 Pachyseris speciosa
AGGGGTATAGGGGACCCTCTTGAAAATGGTCTTGACACGGTCAATCACGAATCACGAATAAATAAAAACATAAAACACGTGTCATAAGGAAAAAATAGGCTCACGCTCCACGAAAAAGGTATAGGGGACCTTCCATGTACAGTTTCTATCTCCGAAAGTCTTGAGCACAATAAATTTCGCCACATGTTCCCTAGGAATTAGTTCAAAAGCGAGACTGATACAACTGTAAAATCGATCGCAAGTGGTTGATATATTGAATTGAAAGAATTTGCAATTGCATGGACACTAACAGTCGATCTACACAGCAAGACGTTTGAAACCTTAATTTGCCGCTGTTTCCAACATTTTGTAAACCGAGAAGTCCGCCATTCTGATAATAAAACAGGCGCATGCGTGTTTCATTTTTCTAGGCTGTCCCCAGTTATTGGCCTCGGCTATGTCACCGAAACAAATTGATCGTGAGGGCCTGGGAGAATGCCGTACAGGAACTTTCTGAACTATTCATATTTATAGGGAGCAGGGTTGGCGCAGTGGTGAGAGCGCTCGCCTTCCACCAATATGTCCCGGGTTCGATTCCCGGACTCGGCGTCATAAGTGGGCTGAGTTTGTTGGTTCTCTACTCTGCTCCGAGAGGTTTTTCTCCGGGTACTCCGGTTTTCCCCTCTCCCTAAAAACCAACATTTGATTTGATTTGATTTAATTTGATTTATCAGGGCCACAAGTTTATTAGCCTGTGGCTATTACGTGCTACCCTGGATAAATAAAGTCTTTATTATTATTATTATTATTATTATTATATATTCAATGTTTTTCGTAGAATCGCCTCCTCCCTCCTGGTTATGATGTTCTGACGACTCTTTTCTAAATGTGCTCTTATATTACAGCTATTTGACAGGGAATTTTCTCAAATCGGTTCCAGATTTGACGGGTCCTAAAGTTATGGTTAATTTGTAAGTGCTCATTTAACTGTATGTTGCTTGTTAACTTTATTCACTGTATGCAACAGATAGAGTCCGAAATAGCTGGTGTCTTTGAGGGTTGAAGATGGCTGATGATGATGTTTTACTTTATATTTCTCTTTATTTTGATCCAACGCACATAAATACAGAATATAGAAGGAAAGTTTCAAAATCAAAAGGGCGTTAACTACTTTTAGAGTTAGTCAAGAAAATTCGATGGATTCTGTGGTTATTGAGGAAAAATGAATTTCGTGTAACTGTTTCTATCGCAGAATGGGAGTTTACATATGATATCTTGCATAACTGGTTAAGCCTTAATAGTTTAATAGGACACGCACCCTTACAAACATAGGTAAAGTTTTTAAAAAATGGTTAGTAATTAACTGACGATAGGTTTGATAATTTGAAACGTTTTGTCATTATAAAGTACGATGAAATTTTATAAGGATGCCGCTCTTGCATGACTTTGAGCAGCAATTATTTGGAAGAAATAAGGACGTTTTATATGAATATTGTTTAACTTTGTTTTAGGGGTTTATCGAATAACAGCATAATGGATGTATCACGAATAGGAAAGTCTGGAATCCAAAGCGTTGTAGTGTTGTGAGTATAACTGCGTTTTGACATGAGTTATGGCATAGCTTTATATCTATTCTAGAAATCAGTAGTCCAGAGTTGGTGAAGAGAGAAGAAACTTGGTTTAGATAAAAGTGGTAAACTCAAAAAATGATTAAGCACACGTAAAGGATAGGAAACGAAAAGTAAAGAAACACTTATTTTAGCTGACAGGTCGTTTTTTATTGCCTTATGAGTAGCGAGGGCGCCTTGGTTAAATAATTGTTTTATCCGCTTTCTATAGTTAGTAGTGATTGTACGTGATAGTCGACTCTCAAAGCAGATTTAGAAAATATTAGTCTTTGGCTCACTGCGAATATTCTCACTTTAAACATGACAAAAACCAAATTCGCGTTGATTGGTTTAAGGCAAAAGCTAAGCAACATTCCGGTTCCACCGGTCATAGAAATCAAAAGTACCCCGATAAATTGGATAAATCACTCGGAGTATTTATCGATTGAAGATCTTACATAGAATTGCCACAGTGACAAACTTGTAAAAAATGGTTTCCTCGAGAATTGGCGCCATTAAAAGAAATCAGGTCTTTCTTCTTCAACTCTTAACATTGTCTACTTCGGCCTTGTCCATTCTCGTTATTTTCCGATTATTATGCTGTTGCGATGGTCCCATTATAACCTATTTAGAATGGAGAGACTTGAATACCCAATGTCAAATTCAAACTGCTATAATGGTTTTTAAATCGATTAATGGCTTCGTCCCCAAGTCTCTTTTATCCAAATCAGTGACGTAACTTCGTAGGAACTTCGAGATGCCGAGAATAAGCTAGCTGTTTCGTTGCCACGTACCAATTATTGTAAAAACACCCCCAATTTAGTAGTGCTGTACTCTGGAACAGTCTTCCCCTAATGTAAGGAGTGCGGAATCTTTAACTGCTTTTCAAAAGCTCTCGAATCAAACATTGGGGGTTGTTACACGGTGAATGGGGTTTGGAATCAATCTCTAGAGACACAGATAACAATGGAGCAAATGCTGGTGGGCGAACAAAAAGAGTTAATGAGAGTTATATTGTGTGCGTCCACCAGCGTGGCGGCGATGATGCGTTTCCAGTCACGCAAAAAAAATTAATAAATACAAAAAATAATAATAATAAAGTCAAGAAATTGCGATATTATAGAAGAGTAATATATAAACAACATGCCAAAGTCTCAGGGCCGTTCGATATCCCGTACTCGAGTTATTCGGCAGAATGTACCACTCAAAATTATAGTGTTTTGTATGGAAACGCCATATTGGCGTCCCTTTGAGGGACCCCAAGATGGCGGCCGGACACGAGTTAAAACGTATATTTCTTACTTTAGCTATCTCAAAGGCTTTGTTCTCTCTGTTGAGCTTTCAAACATTCACACAGACGCTTCTCTTACCATATTGCTGGCATTTAAAACCTCAAAAACACAAGGTGAATTGGGGAGCAGGGTTGGCGCCGTGGTGAGAGCACTCGCCTTCCACCAATGTGTCCCGGGTTCGATTCCCGGACTCGGTGTCATATGTGAGCTGAGTTTGTTGGTTCTCTACTCTGCTCCGAGAGGTTTTTCTCCGGGTACTCCGGTTTTCCCCTCTCCTCAAAAACCAACATTTGATTTAATTTGATTTGATTTGAGATTTGTAATTAGTAGGCGAAGAGCCACTTTGTGGAAGTACCTTTTTACCTTTTTATTATTATTATTATTATTATTATTATTATTATTATTATTATTATTATTATTATTATTATTATGTTTTTATGTAAGTGACTAGCTTGTGAGCAGACCTCTTTATGTTACCCACTACAAAAACCTCTAAAATTCAAACTGCCTTAACAAAGCAAGCAACCGAGAAGCAGAAACATTTCTAAAATGTCTTTTACGCGATGAAGATAAAAATACAAAAGTCTGTTTACTTTTGAATTTTAGTTTTTTATGACGTCACGTGAAAACCCTCCATACATGGAAAACATTATTGTATCGTATAATATTGTAATGTTTTATTGAACTTGACTTCACTTGACTGGACTTGGCCGAGGAAAGAAGTGTCCTTTTTTTTTTTTCCAGCTCCTAATAATCTACGCGTTTGAATATTACCTTGCGACTAGCGAAGTAATTCCTCATGATGTCGGTAGCAACCGAATTTAAGCACGCAAAATGAAAGCCAAAGATAGCGGCAAAATTCTGATCATGTAATTAAGTAGTCACAACAAACACGGTTTTATGAAAGGGATTTCGACGACAAAAGTCTACTATAGTATAACAGCTTCCGATTATTGTGAATTGACACACTTGTAATTGTTGATGATCGATTGTCTTGTATTTTATGGATTTCCGAGTGGACAAAATAGAAGCATCTTTCCAGGTTTGCTGTACTTATGGAATTTGTCTCCCCTTCCCGTCTAAAACAGAGAAGCAACGTATTTACTAAAAACATGATTTACAGGTGATTTACATGATTTGGGATATATAATTTGGATCTACAGTATAAATTTCTGTTTCAGGGACTTATATAACAATCAAATTGAGCGGCTACAGGAAAATGTTTTCCACACCCTTTCTGTGTTAGGACAACTGTAAGTTTAACGGTAATAACACTGTTGTTAATGCCTGTCGTATGAAAGAGTATTCACTAGGGTCTTTGAAGTTTGACTGGACGCAGGACGTCATTGATCATGGGTGCTGTACCTTCTGCCCTGGGAGTACTCCCCTCATGTGGCCTATACGGGGACGTGCCGCTGGTGTTGGTCTATCTGGCCTGGACACAGGGTATATAATGTCAAGGCAGTCAGTCCTAATCACGGTCTGTGCTTGTCCTAGACTGGGTATGGTTGCAAGACTGTCCTCGAGTATTAAAAGTCCGAAATCGAAAATGTGTATCAGTATTCATTTAGCAGTTTGACCAGCAATCAACATCAGATCATTTTCAGGACTACATATTAGCGCTATTGGTTTTTTTTTTCTAAAGACGACGCTGTCCTACAGAGGGTAGGTAAGTAAGGCTATTTTTGTTCTATGTAGGGTAAAGGTTTCAAAGCCCCAGCGGCACCCATATACCCGAATATTTCCATTGCCGAGTTTATTGAAAAAGCAAAAAGGCAGCCATTTGATTCCAAGCCAGTCATGGCGGCTCTTTCATTCTCCTTCTTATGGCGAGATCATCAGTCATTATTGATTCAGCCAATCAACGACGTTGTTCGATCAGCTATAGAACCTGATCAAAATATGCTACTTTGTTTGAAACCATTAAAACACTTTACATAATATTTAGGGGCCAGTTGTTCGAAAGCCGATTAACCCTAATCCAAGATTAAAAATTAACCAAGGAGTTTTACCTCTATCCACAAACGTTGTTCAACGCTGACATTCTGCAAAATGTTAGATTAGAGGACGTCAATCCTGAAAAGCAAAAAGCAGCAAAGGAAATTTTAATCCAAAAGTTAAAAACTGCAACCGAATTTTACGCAAATCTTGGATAAAGTTATTCGGCTTTCGAACAACCGGGCCCAGGCCTGCTAGGTCGATACTTCATGATTTGATGAAGGTACGGGCATACGACTCAGATAGTACGAACCCTCAACTGATACTAGATCTACGAAGTGCTCCAGTGGAGATGAAGAGCACGCTACTTAAAAGGAAAAAAAGGCATTTAAAAGTAAAAAAAAAAAAGTCCCGTTCCAAAGGTGGAATGAAAAAAAAAAAAAGGCTGGCCTAAGTGCAGCTATTCTGAACCCATACCTGGTCACCAAGAATCTATGGCTACGCAGTCTACGCTGTTGTGCAGTATAGACAAAGAGGTCCAGTTGCGTGCCTTTTAGGCGATTGTGAACACTTGATGTTCGACACTTTAGGAGAGTAATACCAATGAGTCCTTTACAGGATGTCAGTCACGTGGTACAAAAACGCCATGCTGGGACGCAAACAACCCACTGGGGCTATACAAACAAAGAAAGGTACCATTTTAAATGATGTGAGCTTTTTGTTTGACTAGTCCCAGTGGGTTGTTTGCGTCCCAGCGTGGCGTTTTGGTAGTACGTGACTGACATCCTGCAAAGGGCCCATTAGTCTTGATACAGTGAACGCTTAATCTTTACGATAGGTTCAGGAAGAGGGGAGGAATTTGTATAACCATTTTTTGTTATCATCATTTTTTGCAGTGATTTATCCTTCAATCAACTTCAGTCCATACCAGATGGCACGTTTACCGCTTTAAAGAAACTGTCTGTCTTGGAAGGAGATTAATAGAAACTACCTTCATAAAATAAACGAAAAATAAAGAAAAACAAAACAAAAAAAACAAAACAAAAAAAAAAAAAAACAATTCAAGTCGAAGCCGTTGCACAGGGACATAAAATAAACCCATAAACCAAGTGAGATGGTACCTTGATGAAATGCTTTTACAATACCGCCAAAATATAGCTAATGATTTGCTGAAAGCGTGAATGTTATTTTCATCTTGTTCAAAACTTCGGAACTGGTTCATTTTTCATAACTATGATTGTCTGAAAAACTTTCAACAAGAAGTTGCCCAAAAAAGAGTCAGTTCTATTTCATTTTTTTTTACTCAATCACTTTAAGTTTAACGATCTCCTGTTGACTTCAAAGATTCTTAAAAAAATTTTGTCTTCACTATTTCATTCTTAGCAATAGACTTGCTTTCTGTTGTCTAGGGTCTTAAGCTTCAACAGCATCAGTGGTATCAACCATCGCACATTTTCAGGACTCAAGTCCTTAAAAGCTCTGTAAGTTCCCCTTACTAATTAGTTTTAAATGAGCTTTCTTGTAAAATCTTCTGTAGGTCTTTATGTTGAGCCTACATGCACTCTTGCTCGTTATTAGACGACAAATACAACGAAATCGACCAATACTCAAAAGCACAATCACGCAGCCTTAGCTAGCACTGAAGAATATGAATGCTATAACCTATAACTGTTAAGCAGGTTTTTACGCCTTAAAATGACTTAAGAACATTGAATAAACTGTTGTTTTGACTGAATGGGTGATGATATTTGCATGGTTTGAAGAAATTATTTTTGCGTCTGATTCACCTGCGTTGTTACTGCAAAATTATGACAGGCTATCTCGCGATTTTTCATGAATGTTAGTAATCACATGATTTTTCTTGTGCAATATGGATAACTAGGCACTTAAGCCCTGAGGGCTCGTGCAATTTTGTTAGTCTTACTCGTGTTTATTTATTCCTTATTGCACTCGAAATCGTACGATTACCTATACAAAGCTTTTTCCTTTTGAATTATCCTTGTGCAAAAAAACAACAACAACAACAACAACAACAAAACAAAACAAAAGACAAACAAAAACAACAACAACCGAGACCGGGGCCATATTTTGTCTTACCAACCCTGAAACTGTACAAGGCTTACAGACCCTTTTCATATTGACTTCCACCAAAGTTATTATTTTAATTTTAGGTCTTCATGTTGAGCCTACATGCACTCTTGCTCGTTATTAGACGACAAATACAACGAAATCGACCAATACTCAAAAGCACAATCACGCAGCCTTAGCTAGCCTTTTAACTGTTGCACTTGTAAAAGAAGAATATTGGTTGCCATCTGATTACTTTTGGACAAATTTGGTGCCAGTGTTTTTGCTACACAGCGTTCGCATTGACTAGGGAAACGGAAGGTGGAAGATATGAAGATGTGTTCTTTCAGACCGTATCATCTTATGTCGATTTTATGTATCTTTTTTTTACGTTGCTGGTAAGAAACAATCTGACATTCATTCCAGAGGATGCGTTTGTTGAAACGTCCCTTAAAACTTTGTAAGTCAACCGACAATTTCTAACACATGAGAGCGGCTTTTATTTATTATATGTTTTTATTTTTAATTTTGTAAGCAATGCTATGGCCATTTTAACTTGCATAATCCTTCAGTTTGGGTTTTAATACGGCAATCCAACTGACAGTACATTTAAGCGAGATGTGTTGAAGAAACGCTTGTTGATAGGGTCACACAGGGGATGGGGTGTGGTGGCTAGTCGAAGATATTAGGGACCTTTAGATTTGAGCAGAGTGCGAGATTGAGAACGAACACGACTTTTCAATTATATTTTGCGTACTTTAAATAATCACTTCTAATATCAATCCCATTTCTATGATCTCCTTATCTGATATTAAGCAATAAGGAATAGCGAGGGATCTGTGGAGGTGACTGAAATTAAAGTTTGAAAGTCGTCCTCGTCCTGGATCTCTTAATCGTACTCAAATCTACAAGTCCCTATTGCTGACGGAGAGGGGGCGGGGATTGGGATTCAGAGGCCTGTTCTTGATTCTAATAATTTGACTGGATTGACACCGCTCTGCCGCTAATACCCTTGGTAGCCCCCTACCGAGATATTAGTTCTATGTAATAATCTTGGAGCTGCTGGCTTCTTGCCACGTCCTACCGCGCAATATCTTTCTGAGACCTGAAAAGGTGTTCAAGAATCGTTTGTGTTTAGTTGTACTCGTGAAATGCCGTACCTACTTAAAATAGTCTGCGTTATAGGCGTTAGTTTCTCCAATGATATCGTTGCACGAGAAGCTGAATTAAAAAGTTGGAGCATTTTTGAAGAAAAAGCGACGGGATCTCACATTTGGGGTACCAAGTGGAAGGAGATTTACCTTGCAGTCGACTAAACTTCAGTTACTTTATTTCCTTTTAGGTTTCTTCATGGCAACGCTATTAAACATATCCATAGAAAAGCCCTTAGCGGACTCAAAAATCTCACGTCATTGTAAGGAGGAGCAAAAGTTCTGCTGACAGTAATTCTTTTAAAAAGTTTAAACAAGAGGATTTTATGATGTCATTGTAGAGGAGTAACGTATATACCAAAGTACACTGCACGTGAAACGATCTTCCACAAGAAAAGTTGTTTTAGTACCTTTTTGAACAAATCAATTTCCGCATATACATACATACATACATACATACATACATACATACATACATCACATTATTTACCCTCGGATTTTAGAGTAGCTTGTGCAGCAAATATCTCCGAGCATTTAATCATCAGATATGAGAGATAGACCATCACACCGGGAACTACGTCCCCTACTCTTTTCGAACAGTGTGTGGGTTCTTTTACGTCCCACAGAATCAATTATGAAGAGTTGTGAGACGGGGCCTACAGTTTATCGTCCTTATCCGAGAAGACTAGAAAGTCTAACCATTTGCAGATGTTATTACAAAGGCAGCACTGTCTCCTCAATTATTTAAAGACCCTGAGTGTTGGTCCGACCGGGGTTTGAACCACCGACCTCCCGCACGCTAGTCCGGTGCTCTACCACTGAGCTAACCGGTCGGCGGTTAAAATCTATATACGATCAGACACGAGAACCGAATCACTCAAACACACTAAACTTTACATAAGTTGTTCTGCTCTGACTAGTTCATCAATCCTCTGTGTCATTTTTAACATATAGTTGTAAACAGATTATCCACCCAAAATTGAGCTCCCTTGCCCTTCATCAGAGCTCCTAATAGTGACCTTGAGACTCAGCTGAGTACGAGCTTGAGAATGAGGAAGAGTTAAACAACATTGGTGTCAAAAATGATAATCTAAAACATGAAAATTAGATTTCAAAGGCCGTACTAGTACTAAAATCTAAACGTAATATCCTTAATATTAATTAAGATACCATCCCCAAAACAAAATCTACCTATGTCTTCTCAACCGACGTTATCATCTATGTAGTTATGAAGCACTTTTTGGTTAACAATACTGTGATTAAATCTGCCTCTATTTCTTAGGACTTTATTTGATAACCCTTTGAGAATATTGCCCAATGGACTCTTCGACAATACGTCTTCCAATATTAGGGTGTAAGTAAAACCATCCTGGTATACTAATTAGGTGTCAGCTTCTCAAATCTAACGATAACCACGTGTTGAAAGCAATCAGCTGAAATTTTTGTGTCGCCTCAAAAAGTTGTTGTGTCTCAGTATAATTGTCAGTTAGGCGACTGCTTCACTGATCTGTGTTGTTTGCCTTATTAGTTCATTTAATTTGATTTAAGACTATGTTTTAATGCTGAGCACTTGATTTTAAAACTACAATTAAATCAACAATTAACGGATTTATTTTGCAGGTCTATAACTTGCAAAAATCTTCGGAAACTCCCTAAAGGAATACATAGTTCGAATTTGTAAGTAACTTGCGGAAAGCTGAAGTGAGGCTAATGGGTATTGCTCAATCAACGATACAATGAACCTTTTACTTATACATTAATAAGGGAATAACATGACTTTTTTCGGGAATATTGTTTATCTGCGCCCTTGTAGTGTCAATTGCACACTACAAGGGCGCAAATAAACAATATTCCCGAAAAAAGTCATGTCATTATCATTATTATCAATAAACAAGGCCAAATGATATCAAGAATGCGATAAACACAATAATACCAAACACCGATTTAACTTCAGCGTAGAATTTCCGCAGTAATTCATTTAGCTCAACCGGTGTTACACAATTGAAGTCAACTTTCAGCTTTCGTTTGTCGCACCATTTCTCGAATTTTTTGATCCCCCACGAAGTGGCTCTCTTTGTATTTTCTGCCTGACCTTTTGCTTCTAATTTGTCCAAATCTTCTAGCCCCAAATCTGAGTTTTGACTGCAAATTTCTTCCATTACTTCAGTTTTTGCTCGAAGACGATTCGATGACTGAAAAAACTGCATTTCAAAACCGGAGTTTCGCAAATGAATGGTTTTCCCGCGTCAACACTAGACTTACTCTAATTGGTTAAAATCCATCGGATGATGAAGCAAGAACCAATCAGCTGCAGAGCTGATAATGCATTAGCAGCCCGCTGTCAGTCTTTTGCGGCCCGCTGAGCGTGTGTTTTGAAGAGGCCGATTTGGCCGCGTATATTGATAATAATATGTTCTAACGTTATTCTGTCATGAAACATAAAAGTTTTCCGAAAAGAATGCCTTAAATGTTTATGTTACACTACTAATAATATACATAAAAAAACTTTCTCGATTCTGATTCTGATTGATTCAGGTCGTTTAGTTCTTACTATTCTGAGTGGTTTTTTGTTTTTGTTTTTTTGCTTATTTAAGTTTATCTTTCTTTTGCTGCAATGTATCTTCTATATCTATCAAAATAAAATGGATTTTTGTTGTTGTTGGCTAAGAGAAATGTAGTTTTTAGTTAACACGATGCAAAAAAGGTAATTCAGTGTAGAAAAAAGGAAACTGCTAATAAACAATGGCATTGAATTTGGAGCAATCAAAAACGGCCTCTGAATGGCGCAAAGTTCAGAAAAGCGATGAGTTTCGAGCGAAAACAATGACTGACATTTTTTTAAATAAACAATGGCATTGAATTTGGGGCAATCAAAAACGGCCTCTGAATGGCGCAAAGTTCAGAAGAGCGATGAGTTTCGAGCGAAAACAATGACTGACATTTTGAGGTTTTCTTTCGTGACTGTAACAACAACAGAGGAGCTGAAAAACAAGTCTAAAAACGAGAACAATGCGAAAAGGACTGATTTTTGGCTGTCTATCTGGAAAGAGGGGTGTCCTGAGAAGGTATTACCGATGTAATCGATGCTTACGAGCCAAGTTACTCGAGCGATTTTACGCCGAGCTAAAACTAACAAACAAACAAAGCGAAGATTATGAACCAGAAAGTCTGAAGGTAATGATTATAGCGCTTGATAGACACTTGAAAAACAAAGTAGCTTTTAATGCTATAACCTATAACTGTTAAGCAGGTTTTTACGCCTTAAAATGACTTAAGAACATTGAATAAACTGTTGTTTTGACTGAATGGGTGATGATATTTGCATGGTTTGAAGAAATTATTTTTGCGTCTGATTCACCTGCGTTGTTACTGCAAAATTATGACAGGCTATCTCGCGATTTTTCATGAATATTAGTAATCACATGATTTTTCTTGTGCAATATGGATAACTAGGCACTTAAGCCCTGAGGACTCGTGCAATTTTGTTAGTCTTACTCGTGTTTATTTATTCCTTATTGCACTCGAAATCGTACGATTACCTATACAAAGCTTTTTCCTTTTGAATTATCCTTGTGCAAAAAAAAAACAACAACCACAACAACAAAACAAAACAAAACAAAAAAGGACAAACAACAACAACAACAACCGAGACCGGGGTCATATTTTGTCTTACCAACCCTGAAACTGTACAAGGCTTACAGACCCTTTTCATATTGACTTCCACCAAAGTTATTTTATTATTTTAATTTTATGATAATTAGCCTTACTAGCCTCGTTAGAAAAAGCAATGTTAGGAAGGCTAACCGAGTATCACTGTATTTTTTGCCTCTTTTACACAGCGAATGTGCCCCATGAACATCTTTTTTCTACTTAGTCCATCGAGTGGTGGTATTGTATTTTTATAAGAGGAGCTTGATACGTTCCGGTTTTGTGTGTCTTCCATATATAAATTAGTTTATTAATAAAACTCTCTTGCAGTAAAAAGAACTGAATTATCGAGTATATTTACAATGTAAGGCAACTATTATTTAAAATAATTTACAGTTATAACAATGATAGTAACAATTGAATCACTTAAAATATTTAAATGTAAAAAAGTCCTCCGCTCTCTTTGTCCTACAGACCTGCATGTTCCGGAAAAGATAATACTTTTGTGCTCTCTGCCTCAAGGTGTAGTGGACGCGTTTAGGAGTGGGCTGGGAAGCAGGTGGTGCAGAGAATGGCTGGGGGACTTCACTTTCGCCTTATATTTGTAGCACAAGTGTACTCTTCTATCATGTAACCTATCTAGTTTACCTAACTGTAAGGCATGAGCATATGACTCTGCCTCGGGGTAGATTATGTTAAGCGCCCTTTTTTGCACTCGCTCTATGGCTTCGGGCAGGTAAGCAGGGATGCCCTGCCAGACTGGTAAAGCATACTCTAAAACTGGTCGAATTGTGCTAAGGTATATCCTCAAGATGTTGGGTTGGCTCACCCTGGCTCTGTGCAAAACTCTAAGGGAGTATAACTTATTACAAGCTTTCTTAATAATGTAATCAACGTGACAGTTCCATTTCAGGTCATTGTCCATAATAACTCCTAAGATCTTATAGGTATTGACACGCTCGATGACATTGCCGCCAATTATTATCGGGTTAATGAGACAATTAGAGTTGCGTAAGAAATTAATATGCATTTCTTTACACTTGGTTGGGTTGAGTGTCATATTATGAGCAATGGCGAAATTGTGAATGTCTGAGGCCACAACATGAAGTAAGCTAGGGGAGTTCCTTGGAATTATTTCGAGAGCACTGGTATATTCGACGTATTTGATGCGCAGCCGCCAGTCAGACAGCAGTTTATTTGTCATCACCGTAAAGAGGATCACACCCAATTTAGTTCCTTGGGGCACTCATCCTTTTAGTGTTAACCAGTCTGACAGAGTTCTTCCGATTCTAACTGCTTGCTTCCGGTATGTCAAGAATGCTGCAATCCAAGATAAGAGGACTGGATGAACTTCAAGATCTGCAAGTTCTTGCATCAATATTGAATGATCAATCAAATCAAACCCCTTAGAAAAATCTGCGAAGAAAATCCGAGCCGACGCCTCACCACTATCAACTGCCTCGTAGATCGCTTGAAGCATATATATAAGGGCATCTGTCGTAGAATGCCCCTTACGGGAGAACTGACAAGGGTCGATCTTACCTTCCAACTGGGGTAGGAGTCTGGAACAGGTAAAGCCCTCCATAACTTTTGCCAGGGTACAGGTAAGAGATATAGGTCGTAGATCTTGTTCAATAAGTCCGGGTGGAGACACTTTAGGGATAGGTGTAACAATAGACGATTTCAGAAGAGCTGGTATGTACCCTTCCCTTAGAGATTGGTTGTAAATGTCACAAACGAGGGGGGCTAACTCCAAGGCAAAATCTTTCAGGAGCCGATTAGGTATGTTGTCAGGGCCAACTGCTTTCGATGTCTGAAGTGAGGACAAGGACTTGTATGCCTCATACTCTGAAATTAATAATTCATCAGGAACAGATAGCGGGGGCACTCCTTGGCACAGGGGTGGGAAATGGTCAGTCAATCCAACAAAATAGCTATTGATCTTATTTGCTAAACGCTTGATATCTGTGTCTTTATCAAGGAACTGATGGTACCACCCCTGCTCCTGCTCCTGGCCAGCTAGCTTCTTTATTTCCCTCCACCATTTCGCGGGATTCACATGATCGATCTCAGCAACCTTTTTCTGATAGTAGTGGTGTTTTGCTGTTTTTATTGCACCTTGAACTTTATTTCTCCAATGACGATAGGCACTTGAGTCCTTTCCGTGTCTAAAAAATGCAGATTGGCGTTTACCGATCCACATTTTGATCTTACTAGTTATCCAAGGGCGGTCAGTAGGGTGTTTCTTTATGATCTTCTGCGGGAGAAAAATGCTAATGGCGCCATCAAGCTCTGACATAAGCATCTGGAACTTTTGCTCACACGAGGAGGCATTGAGAATTGGGGTCCAGTCCTTTTGGGTTATCCATCGTCCGAGAGCACGCCACGCACTATCTCGCATATCACGCACGACAGATTTCTCTGTTGTGTGGGTAGTGATAGGGGCTGACACTGGTTTAGCTAAGATAGTATAATGATCCGATGATCCGACCTTCGGAAGCTGTGATAGAGTAAATAGCTTGGATCTGTTAGTAAAAAACCAGTCCAGCGTGCCTGTATCGCGGGTTTTAAAAGATACGAGTTGTTTCAATGGGTTCACCCCGGTTATGTATTGTGCTCGAAACCCAGTTGAAGTGGGGTTAAAATCACCAGTTAACACAACGAGTGCGTTAGGTTGCTTCAACAGCAGCGCATCAAGGTTGTTTTGTATATGGTCACTGAGAATAACATTCTCGGGTTCGCGGTTGCTGGTCGAGTGATAGATAACACCTAAGACAATAGATGTTATTTGCCTTGGCAAATTATGAGGTCTCATTGAAATCCACAACGACTCTACTTCCTCTTGATCGCAGGACTGTAAAAATTTACACGGTATTTTCTGATCTAGATAGATACACACTCCACCTCCTGTAGCATTTATACGGTCCTTGCGAAATAGATTGAAGCCAGGAATAGCAACGCAGGAATCTGGGATACCCGTAGACAACAAGACTCTGTTATGCAAATTGCCCCAGCAGAATTCAATTCTACAATTTGTTGGATCTCGTCTACTTTCTTGGGCAGTGACCTGACATTAGTCGATAGTATAGTAGGTATGCCGTACACCTTAGGTTGTCGTAGCTTCATAACACTTCTCAAGACCCCGAAGTTAACAGATATCTGAGTTAATCGTAGGTTTTCAGCGACGTGGCTGCCATTGTGTTGACGGCAATCAGCACGGTAATTAACTATAGTTGGAATAGGGCGAATTCGAGTGTTATTCCTTCCCCTGTTGTTAAACCTAGGTCCACGGTATCGGAGCAGGCCATAGCGCTTAAGCTGATGGAAGTAAGCCCTGACATCCTGAGCACATCTGCGAGGTCGAAGAGCAAATAACTCCTGGCGGCTATAAAATATACGGTCTGCCGGCAATGATCGCTCGTGAGGAGCATTCCCAGTTTGAGGCATGCGAGGCCTTAAATCAGCCAAAGCCAAAGGGGGGCCGGGATTAGCTTCTACATCCATACAAAGTGTAAGGTCCCTCGGTGGCAGGCATATACAAATGAGACCATGCTTCCTCCACTCAACAACCGGCCTCGAAGGAGCGTTGGTCAGCTTGGATCGTTTTAGCACTCGACTGATTCTTGTGCAACACAGAGTCTGAATGCCTGAACTGCAGCCTTTGCAGAGCTGGTTACTACCGCAACCTTGATTACTACGACGACGTTTGTCACCCTTGCCCTGCAGGTGAACCGCAAAAATAGATGCTTTGGTTAATCTTTCCATCTATCAGGCGAACGCAAACTCCAAGAAATGCAAACAGTCAATTACAAAAAAAAAATAAAAATAATAATAATAATAATAATAATAATAATAATAATAATAATAATAATAATAATAAAATAAAAAAAAGCTCATTATGAAACTCAACCAATTCGAGCTTTGTCATATCCTTTTTCGCATTTAATTATTATGATTTAATTATTGTTAGTATTATTTTATTGTTCTAGTCTCTCAGCTTGGTCTTTTTGCCGCCACTGTTTATGTGCTCGAGGGCAAGATACGACCTGTAGCCTCAGACCTCGAATACTTTAATTTCTTAGTAGTCTTGCTGTTCCTAGTAATGCTGCCTTCTGTAGTTGCTCTTTGTTGTCACCCCAAGAGTACCGTCTTCAGATGACTGGCTAGATTTCCAGATACAATCCCTAGTGCGCCAACCACCACAGGGACAACAATCGCCTTGACATTCCACAGTCTTCCTAACTCCCTTCTCAGGTCCTGATTTTTTCTCTACTTTCTACATTTCTTTGTCTGTGACTCTGGCATATCCGTGTATGGCAACGTCGCTGAAGAAACACGGGTTGTTCTCCCTATCGATCAGTACGATGTCTGGCCTCCGTGTTGTCTGGTTCTCGATGTTATAAATTGCTTCCTGCACTCTCTTAAAACCGGGCCCATTCCGTGGCCTTGAGGTACTAGGGGAGGCTTTCATTGAATGGACAGAAACGTTCTTAGTATGTGCGCCGTTTCTAAGAGCACGGTCTTTTGCAGCTCATTGATGTTGATGTCTCCAGTGATCTTTCCTAACTTATGGTCCGTTCCCTTTCCAATAAGCTCTAGCTCACCAACTATAACTGGTACAGTTTTTGTCCTCATTACCCATAATCTCGTCACTTCAATCTCAAGGTCTTCATAGTATTATTATTATTATTATTGTTATTGTTATTAACATATTTATAAAGATGATAATAATAATAATAATAATGATGATGATGATGATGATGATGATTATTACAAATCACTCTCATGCAGGAAATAATACGAAACATCGGGCCACTGCCTGTGGCCTAGGATACCCTGTACCGTCTGATCATAGCATGCCCATCAAGCCTGTCCTTAAGTGTCCAGCACTTTTCTCATGATGATGATGATAATGATGATGATGACGACGATGATGATGATGATGATTATTATTATCATCAGCATTATCATTATCATTATCATTATTATTATCATCATCATCATCATCATCATCATCATCATCATTATTATTATTATTATTATTATTATTACTATTATTATCCATTTATAACAGCGTTCTCTGTTAGCTGAAAGTCTATGTGAGCATCTGTGGGTGTCCAAACTGTTGGGAAACGCTTCACCATCTCACGTTTAACATCAGCCATGCAGTCAAATTAAGAATCCAAGACTTCCCTGAGTATTCTTTCAGAGCTTAGAATGCACTTGTCATTTCTAAAGCCTTAAGACCTTTAAGTCCTTTAGGCACAGTCCCCAAAGCCCCAATAACGATCGGAATGATCTTCACTTCGTGACAGTTCCACACACGCCCAATTTCTCGTTTAAGGTCTTCATAGTTTTCAACGTGCTCTTGCTCCTTTTTCTTGACCCTGGTGTCGAAGGGGCAGGCCACGTCTATTATAAGACATGATCTTGACTTATTATTATTATTATTATTATTATTATTATTATTATTATTATTATTGCTGTTGTTGTTGTTGTTGTTGTTCTTGCTGTTGTCGTTGTTGTTATTGCTATTTTTCGAAATTAAGAACGACGAAAATAAGCTTCCTATAAATGGGGTCAAAAAGTATTTCAAGGAATCCACCTAGGTGCTAAAATCTACAAGTTAACTTCCAGGTTTACACAATAAAGGTTCCTTGTGCCCAACCTCTTAAAATTAAAAGTGCTAAGGCAAATATTATGTTCATGTTCATCATTACACTTGTGTGCGATTATTTAGACTAACAATCATTATATTTAAAAGGAGGATTCTATCAGGACGAGATGAGTCAAGTTGAGACGGTAGGATGCAAAAGATGCAGCGTGGGTACTTATATGTCCGTGGAGCGTCATCCTGGTAAAAGTGCGACCGACTGTTGGGCATGTCCATATGGTAAGCAACACACCGCAGCGTTAATGATTGTTTTCTCGTCACCCGACCATCAACGGGTGTATATTTGCATGTGTTTTTTATTGCTCATTAAGCTATATTCCCCTTCTTGTCCGCTGCTAGCAATTAAAGTTGTCCTTGACAGTTTCCATAATTAATTGCATTGTGTGTACGGCAAACGTTTTCAATGAAGGCATTTTCTTTGTTCAAATATTGTCAAGATTGTTGAATTAAATGCTTGAAAATGACCAGCACTACATTCAGAAAGTATCTTATTCCAAATTGCAAGGCGTAATGATTCGTTTTCAAGGATACGTTTATTTATTTATAAGGATATATTTATTTATTGATTTATTTATTTATTTACTACGCACAAGTGATGAAAGATCGAGTTTTGCTAAAGCAAAGACGTGCAAAAAATACTAAAAGATTTAATACTCAACGTTGCGAAGTCATCATGAATACGATCAATTATCAAGAGAAAATAAATAAAAGAAATTGAGCCTAAAATTAACATATTAATTAACAACACTGTAGTGCAAATTGAGTCCGTTTGCAAGTTCTGTTTTGGTTTGATTTTGCGTATGAATAACATCTCATGAATGAGGCAATCAAATTTGCTGGTGAATTTGGAAAGCACGTGAAACTATGGTATAAGAACAACTGATAATTCTAAAATAACCCTCAAGACACAGAAGAACTTGATATTCTGTAAGAACATATGACACTTGCCGAGAAATGTTTTACTGCATCTAATTGCCCGATGATTGCTACAACATTTCAAAACGGTAACATAAGAATACAATAGCGTAGCAACTGTATAACGTGTTAGAAACACCCCTAATTTTAATAAAGACTGAGCATTTCTTTGACACTACTAGCAACAGTATAACGTACACGTGTTAGAAACACCCATAATTTTAACAAAGATTGAGCATTTGTTTGACATCACTATAAAGGTATCAACATTACAAAAATCAAAGCAATGCATCGCCCAGAATGCTATTGTCTTTCGCGACATTTACTTACAGTGTCTACTCTCTCAACGCGCGGAATTATAATTGAAGAGATTAAGTTTTCGGAAAACCGACTTCTCTCGTGAAAGAATCGGTGGCCGTCAATGAAAGGGTTTGATGTGCGAAGTCATTCTCAAGGTGTGATAAAGTTAACAATGGCGTCCTAATCAAGGCGGTCCACGAGCTCTTTACAAAGTGTATTGTCGACAAATTCGTGTGCAACCAGATTCTCTTCTTTTTCTTCTTGTTTCTTTTTCTGACATGTTATACTTGGAATGGTCTGAGCGCGATATCCAAAAATTACTTGCAAAACAATCTTCCTTTTTATAAAGAGTTGCCGAATAGCAAGTGCGATGTGCGGAACACTTGCGCGTATTTCATGGTTTCGATTTTTAAAACTCAACCGGTCAAAGCAGATTATCCAGATTGTCGATACGTTGATCGCGCACTTTAAAAAAAGAATATAGGTCGTAAAACGATTAAATCCTAAGCCTGTCACAGAAGCAAAAAGCAGGCGACGCGTCCTACGCCGGAGTGAACATTGTTTTGTCATGGGACAATTATTCAAATTTGGATCACTGTTATGGTTTTAATGATCAAAGCATTATAATCGTTTTAATCCAAGCACTGTATTCAGTTGTTTGAAACCAGTTTAGAGCAACATGTCAAAGCGTGAGAGATACGAGCCCGGCTTTTACACATCACGATTGGATGGTATTTGTTATCGCTCAGTTCCAATTACCGACCCAAGCAATTGCTGCGGCATGTCCTATTGTTAACGGAGGCTTAGTTATGAATACATTAAACTCTAGCGGGAATTTCAAAGCAAGCCCGAGCTATTGTCATGCAACTGCTGGGCAGCAACAAGCCGACGATATCAGTAGGAAAGACTCAAAGTTGAGATTTTCAGCGGAAGACCTGCTGTTTTTCTTGAACGGAACACGTTGTTAAAATCGAAGTTTCTTAGTTGATCTGAATTTTGTGCTGTCTAAAATGACGTGTTGAAATAAAGCTTTTTGGAGTAAACGTTGCAATGGTTACCTTTCCGAAATCAGTGGAGCTTGCAATGCGCTGTTTTGCGTGCAATTGTTGTGGGAGGCGGAGTTTTGCATATTATTATTACTCGCGGGAGTTTCAAAATCAGTCAACCATTCTCCCGAACAGCCTCCGAAGGGCAAAATTCCAGCGGGTCGAGGAGTGTGTTCAGAAAACCGCATTTCGATAGTACTTGTAGGTTTCGTAAGCCAGCGAAAATTTGCAGGAGCTTTCCTAACACCCGGTACTAACATTTCCATATGCTGACCGTTAACTTAACCGATCAGTTCGTCGGAATATTTCGCTTGAAGAACAGCTTCCATACCAGAAAGCTTCCAAAATAGTCTGTTTTCAAAGCAAATTTGATAATACTTGAAGGGACCTTAAAAAACAAATTTTTGATTTTTGATCCCTCCTCTACAAATTCCATATGTTGGAACTTGGCCAGGGGAATTAATATGCCCGTGAAACAGAAACACCTACGCGCTGGTGGCCGCTTGTTGGCCGCATTCTTTCTTATCACGCGCACTTTTCTCTAATCAATTTTGATTTTTGGCGCCGGCGCGCATAAAAAGTACCCGGATGTGTTGCGGCATTCTGGGCGATGGATCCCCAAAGTAAAATCGCAGGGAAGTGCATCTGGAAACTGGTGTGTTCCATCTTACACAGATAACGCTCATCTTCTTTGCCGATAATTTTAATAAGCAAAATTATTAAATAGTTTTGAAATACAACCCTTTCAACAGGAACTTTATCCAATGAGACCGCTGGTCACCGTGCTTGCAAATGCCTCCACAACTTTTATCGTCTCGATCGGTTTGGGTCCTGCACACCATGTCCAGCTCATGGTTTTGTCTGCGAGAACGACACAGCAGTATTGGCGCCTAACTATTTCTGGAAATGGAACAACCAATCGAAGAAGAACTTTTATAAGAGTTTCATTGACACTATACACATCCTAGGTGCGGAATATAACAAAACACTCTCCGCATTTAAAGGCTTATGACCAAAACCAATAAAATGTCCATATTCTGGCTCCTGCATGGGAGGTATTGATGCAGTATGTCACGAGGGATACCGAGGAGACTTGTGTGCCACTTGCGCCAATGGCTACTACTTGCGATTTCACACCTGCCTGAAATGTCCGCGGTTAATTGTTTCTATAATTTCATCCGTTGCAGTAATTGCCGTCTTTATTCTAGTTTTTCTGATGGTTCTATGGGGAGACTTAAGGAAAACAGAGAGCGATCGTACTGTCGCAGATGTCATCATGTCGTGCTTCAAAATTGTCATCGGATTTTATCAAGTCATTGCTGGTATTTTCTCGGCATTTGTCAGGGTGCAGTGGCCGGTAGCTTTGATTTCAATGGAAAAGTATTTCAAATTGGTTGAGGGAAACATTCTTCAGTTTGCTCCATTGAGCTGCATTTATCATCAACTACTAATGGACCAGTTCTTAAAATTCAATTTGGCTCTTTTCTCGAATGCCTCAATACTCTCTCTCTTTTGCATGTTCTTCTTCCTTAAAAGGCGCCACATCCTGAATAAACAAGATATTCCTTGCAGTGAAAAGCTACGAGCAGTGTCTAGTTTGAAAAAGTCTTGCTATCGAAATATTTTCTTGTTTCTACTGGCCTCATATCCAATAACAAGTAAAATAATTATCCAAATTCTACCTTTGCCAGGAGCGTGTGTTACACAATGCTTCACAGATGACAAAAGTTCATGCATCTGCCTTCTGAGGGCTGATTACTCCATCAAATGTTTCACCGCCCGACACAAGCTGTATTGGCCCATTGCTGCTTTATTTTCTTTGTATCCTCTGGGATTTCCTTTACTGATGCTGATCCTTATTTACAAATACAGAGAATCAGTAGTATAGTACTTGGGGGTACCAGATCATTTTGAAATCCGATGGTTCAATTCGATGATATCGTATTTTTGGCAATCTATATATTTTTAAAATCAGTTGGTTCAATTTCTCGGAAAATTACCATGTGTAACTTTCTTGGAAAAACAGTACTTGGGGGTACCAGATCAAAAATTAATCAAATGGAATCACATACTGATTTAGGGGGGTGTTTTAGCAAAATGATCTCGTATTATGGTAATCTATAGTTATTTAATTTGATGGAATATATAGTTATTTAATTTGATGGAATATATAGTTATTTAATTTGATAGAATATATAGTTATTTAAATTTGATGGAATCTATAGTGGATATCAACGCACTTTATCTTCTATTGGTGCGTCGGCGTAGGGTGGGCGATGAGCGAAAGCGAATCGGGCAAACGCCCCCCTAGTGGTACCAGCGCATTTATCTTCTAATGGTGCGTCGGCGTAGGGTGGGCGATGAGCGAAAGCGAATCGGGCAAACGCCCCCCTAGTGGTACCAGCGCATTTTTGAATTTATGGTTCAATCTGATAGAATCTATAGTTTATTAAAATTCGTGACTTTCTCGGAAAACCACCAAGCGTGACATTCTCGGAAAAACAGGAAATGAGTCATCGCCTATGGCTATTATTCTAAGTCACGAGACGTCATGTGTTAGTGACATAAAAAATAATATCTCATATAATAGTATAGATGAGTTGTAATTCAGTAATTCACAATGAATTAATAAATATGGAAG
This sequence comes from Pachyseris speciosa, assembly GCA_016490735.1. Taxonomy (NCBI): domain Eukaryota; kingdom Metazoa; phylum Cnidaria; class Anthozoa; order Scleractinia; family Pachyseridae; genus Pachyseris; species Pachyseris speciosa. Next base: position 447,259 of record JAEMWC010000479.1, read on the forward strand.
AGTATACTTGTCCTTTTTGTGATAAGCAATTGGTAGAAGTTGTTAGTAGTGTGGCAGTACCATGCTGTAGTAAACAGGAATTGTTTAATGATGATGGTGAAAATGTTTGTCTAGATTGTGGTTCCGTCCACGGCTATGACTATTGTAAGGAGTACGTTGACTTTCATGATAATATGTATAAAATACGGCGAAAATCTGTATATCATCTGAAGTACCATATTGAAAATGTGGTAAATGGTATGGGATTTCAAATTTCTGTAAAAGATAAGGGTAAAATATTTAAAGTATTCGAAGAGATAGACAAAGTTCTTCCTTTAGTGAATAAGAATCGTAAAAGGATGATAAGTACTAAATTTGTTCTTAAGCAAATATTTATAATGCTTGGTCTTCCATTTGAAAGTATAATTATAACCAATTCAAAAAAGACGCTTAAATTTTATAATCAATATTGGGTTGAAATTTTATTGTTAAGATTTGATGTGATTATTGGTATTATTAGACAGTGAATTTTTCATCTTATTTTAGTAAGTACTTATCAATAACAGGACTGTTGTCAGTCACATAATCATCAATGTTCTTCATTGTGTTATAGATGCTTGACTCATTGAAATTACCGCTTCTCATTGTGTCTTTTATGGTATTAAGTAGATGTTGATAGCTTTGATAAGCATATGTACAATTCTGGATTTTGAGATCGAGGTTTTTATGCTTCATCTACCCTTGTATCAAAAGTGATGCTGTACTGATGGCTACCAAACTAACACCACCGGTTGCAAATATAATAGACGCTGAATTACCAGCTAATTTCCATTTTTTGAACCGTTTAACAGCTTGTTTATGAGCCCAACACTTTCTGTGATATGTTCGGTAATAGGATTTTAATTCATTTACCTGATCTTCTGTTAATTCATCTGAAATATGATTCCAGTTGAATATATTCTTACGTTTGACTGACATATATATCATTTATATAATAATTCTATTAAAAATACAATACAGTATTCCTGACATCTGGCCGCATAATGGAGATCTTTTTCTTCGCTTTGTTGTGAGGTGCTTAGATATGGCATAACAATATCCCCGATCTAATGAATAACTGTTATAAAATCTACCATAAGCATCATGAAGTATACCATGTGTTTGTAATGTATCAATCCAACCAAGAGTATGTTCCAAGAAATATGTCAAGCAACCACTACCTGGGCCGATAAGTCCAATATCATTATGCTCATGTAAAATGTCACAAATTGTAATTAATTTATTGAAATGCTTGTGATGCAAATATTGGTAAACCATAGCTGATTTCAAAATTGAGTCATTAATATATGGATATTGTTTTTTAGTATTTTTGAATAAATATTTCACGTATTTAATAATGTCTTTCATCATATAATAATCAATTATATAATTTAAAGATCAAAATAATCTTCAATGAAACGATACATATTTCTCAGTTCTTGGTTTGTTAGTGATTTCTGCCAAACAGCAAAAGCATAAAGATCCATTTCACAAAAATTAATTGCAGAACCATCTGTATGAACTTGACAACCAATAAACATTTCTTGTGCACTACCAGTCAATGTTGCTGAAATTGATCCTGTTCCAACTGGTGTCATTGATGAAATACCTCTGAAAAATTCCATATTATGACCATCAACTCGAACAGTAAAAACTTCAATATTTCCCGTCAGATTGGCCAAAGAAGAAACAGCAAGTCTTCCATTTGATGTAGAACCGAAATCAATATAACATGCTCCATCAATCCAAGGCAGATGAACACCAAATCTAACAACACCCTTACCCCATTGAAATTGTGATTGCTATTTTGTTTGTTTTGTGTTTGCAATGATTATAACAGTACAAGTATTTCCACTCCGTCCAGCAACTTTAGAAACATCAAATGAACTGTTCTCCAAGTAGTCATCACTGCCATCAAAACGTATGAAAAACTTTTTCTTGACTGAATCTCTCAGTAACAATGGTTTTTTCGAATAAGAAGTTTGTGTAAAAGTGACATTATTAACAGGATCCAGCCAACTAGAAACTCTATCATCGGCATCAGTTGTCAATACAGACAGAGATGGTATCAAAGCAATTGAAATTCCATCAAGAACAGGTATACCAGGCAGTGAATTTGAAATCACAAAAGTTGCTCTATCTAACTTCAAATCTAGTTGTTTTTTTGTTACACAATCATCATCTGATGTTCCTTCATCAACATTAGTTATTTTATTTCCTCCAATATCAATGTTGCCGGTCATTGTAACACTTCCATCCTTTTTAAGAAATGGAGAAAAATCAAGGGCAGCAATTTCTGTATCAACGTACTCCTTTGTAGCTGTGTGATTATTTGAAATTGGTGTTGCTACATTAGTCAATTGTTTGTTTCCAAGATCATAATTTCCATCATGTGTCAAATTAAATCCATTGTCATTATCACCTTTATCACCTTTTGGACCTCTTTCACCAGTTCTTGTATTTTCTTGATTAAATAATCCCATTATAATATTATTTTAGATTAATTCATAATTACTTCAAGTGTGAATGTTGTATCAAATGCTCCACTATTGGGATGTGAATAGTCAATTATAAAATAGCCTCTCGATAATGATTTATTGACTGTAACTGTTCTTATGTTTCTACTCATAGAAGGAATTCTATATTCGAAAATAGTTGCTGGTAATGGCAATAACCCAGCACCTGCAGCTTTTGTCTTGAAATAAAACATCCCCGGCTTCGTTCCTTGTATAATATACATTTTCTTAATATAAAAGTTATTGTTGTGAATAACTAAATATTCAGAGCCATTTATCAATACAGGCTTTAAAGTATTTTTATTATGTCCTTGATTGGCTTCGACAAAGCAATTTAAATATTGTATTTGACCGATTATTCCATTCCCATTCAAATTTAGATCACCTCCTAATTTCGGCCTGTAAAGAGCAAATCCACCCAAATCGAAAGCCGTTTCCATGATTACGCCTGTGACACTTGAACGAAATAGTCTTAAACCACCGTTATTAATTCTATGGCCATTTAGATTTAAATCACCACCAAGTTTAGCCTCTTTTATTAAATATGTGTTCATATTAATATCATTTAGCATTGTAAATTCACCATTTTCACCATCAAATAAGTTTGTTGAATTATTAATCAAAGCATGTCCATTCAAATCTAAATCAGTTTGTAATTGTATTTTTTCATTCACGATTTTATAAGCTTCTGCGAAGTCGTAAACACTTGATGGAACGTCTACAGCTTCAAAATCAATACCATATGCAACACAATGAACTTTATACTTATTTGGATAAGTTGGGTTAGCATTAATATGTATTGTACAATATAAATATTCAGGCGGTGAACTTACTGATGGTTTTTCAATCCATAATAAATATCTCGAATGATCTTCATTTCTGTTCTCAAATTTTCTCCCTACAGTTTTATGAATTGTAATTCCGCCAGTTCCACTGAATGTTACACTACTAAGACTCATTCCTTCATAATCAGGAAATAGCCATTCAAGAATGAAAGTGTATTTTCCATCTTTTATTGTGTACATATTAAAACCAATTCTAGCTCTGTAAATATGATTAGCTTCTTTATTCAAGTCTACATCAATGACCTTTTTTGAAATCAAATGTGGTGAACGAGGTAAATTAATATATCCATTAACTTTCAAGCCATATTCAGTACTAACTTCATCGATATCATTCATCAAATATTTGAAAGCATTCTTTGGATGAGAAGCAGATGAAATATGACTTTTGTCGACATATCCTTTTGTTGCCCCACTGCTTGCCGCCACAGGGTCTTTTAAGTTTGCTAGCGTGTTTTCACCCATGTCAATGTCTCCAGTCATTTGACCCCCAGCAAGTTTGAGAAAAGGGGCTTGGTCAACATAAATTTTGTTGGCAACATCTTTGTCAGCGGTTGGAGCCCCAACATTTATGATTTTATTATGATGTAGGTCAATGTAACCTGAAGCATGGATCTGGCCAACATTCTCCAAGTGTTTGTTTAAAAAATCATAACTTCCATCAGATGTAAATCCAATAATATCTTTAGTTTTATTGTCAACATACCCTTGGTTGCTCCATCAGTATTTGCAGTTGGAGCCCCAACATCTATTATTTTGTTGCCCCCAAGATCCAAATCAGCAATCATTTCTTGTGTTCCATCTCGAAGTAGAGTTTGACCGATACTGCTTTTAGATGTGAGATTAGTGTCAATATAAGATTTATTCACAAGATCTGCTGGTTGGTTTCCTATCCCATGACCTCTTATAATGAACCCCCCAAAATCCTGATTGCCAGTCATTATAACACTTCCATCTTTTTTGACAAATGGTGAATAATCAATGCTAGCAATTTGAGAGTCAACATAGCTTTTGTTTACAACGTCTTGTGGGTTTGAGGGGTTATCCTGCAGGTTGAGGATTTTGTTTGATTTCATGTCAATGCTGCCGCTGAATGCAACATTGCCGTTTTCAATTTCATAAGCTGGGTCGTGAATATGCGATAAAATGATATAGGAAAATCCAAAAGTTCCATAAACTATAATGTGATGTTTGACATTTTTAAATATATTTGGTGTAATAACTGTTAATTCAATTGTTGAGGTTGCATGACTTGTTTTCTCAATGAAGAATATTTTCTTAAGATAGCCATCAACAATATGTGTCTTTGAAAATGCTCTTTGTATTGAATTTTTTCTTATATGTAAATTTAATGTCCCCATTTCAATATCAATTGTTGCCTGCCCTGGATTATTTTCTGTATAAAATTCAACAACAAAAGTATAATTTGAAACTTCCAATTGTGATACATTGAACACAAAATCAGATGTTATGCTTTCATCTGGAATTATAAAAGACAACGATTTTTTGTTGATCTTGTATGGGCTTTTATTGAAGTCTTCTAATTGAAGATTATTCGCATTTTGTGTTACAGTTGTTTTTGATATGTCTTCGAGAAGAAATTTAAATGGATTTTCCCGGGTTCCTTCAATTGATAAAATAGCATCGTTTACATATCTTAAATTTGTGGAATCGCTATTATTTATTGGTGAGCCAATGTTTGTTAGACGTTTATTTTCTAAGTCATAATTACCATCTTGTGTTAATGTGAATCCACTTCCAACATCACCTTTATCACCTTTTGGACCAATTAGACCTCTATCACCTCTATCACCTTTATCACCTTTTGGACCAAATGGACCTCTATCACCTTTATCACCTTTTAGACCTCTATCACCTTTATCACCTTTTGGACCAATTGGACCAGTTGGACCAGCCGGACCTCTTCCTCCAGTTTCTGTATTGTCTTGATTTAATGGAGAATTGAATATACCCATATAATAATAGATTAGATAACACCATAAAAGTTTCTCTTCACTGTTTTCATTGGTTTATCAACATAACAGAAGGAATACGGTTTCTTAGTTGCTTCAATGTATTTCTGCTTGTCGATTCCAAGCTCTTGGGAGATAATGTTTCTCTCTCTTGTGGATGGAAAATCATAAAGGCAGAAGTGGCTACAATTGAGTCTGACAGATTTTGGGCGTCCATAGAATGACTGTGTTAGGTACATTACTGAAAAATTTTTATGACGACCTTGAATGAAATAGCTGATGATTTGATCTTGTTTTTTATCTGTCACGAAATCATCAAACACAACCAACCGCTGCAAATCAGTGTCTTTAATTTGTTCAACAGGTACAATTTCATCTTGACTGCAAATCAAAACGGGGTAGCCAACTTGTTTGCTTATTCCATCCATCACTTGCTGCAAATATTGATATTTGTCTTGATCCAAATTTTTGGCGTACAGATGTATTTGATCATAATATACCAATGGTTCCATAATCAAATGCAAAAACAATGTTGTCTTTCCAGATCCAGAATTTCCAGCCAATAACATTCTAAATGTATCTTTTGGCATATATGGATACAACTGTCTGAAAGACTTGTTTGAATTCTGAATTATATCGTAATTTGGTATTTCCATATGTTAATAGTTTAGATTAGTCTAACCCATTTGTATATGGATATTGAACGTATGAGAAAGCTTCTTAAAAGCGGAATTGAAGCTGGAAATAGGACGAGTGAAGTTCGTAATGTTATCAAGACTTTTGAAAACAGAAAACAGGATGCATATGATGAAACGTCAGAATTACTGAAACCCTCTATTGATGTTCAGAAGAGTGTGAAAGCAAGTGTCGACAAAAAACAGGATGAAGTTATTGAACAGTTGAAAAAGAATCAAAAAGCATTGACAAGTGGATTTGAAGATCTCATGCTTTTGAACACACTACCTGAATCAATCCCCACAGAAACAACAAAATTACCAATTGATTACAAACCAAAAATGATGTCTGAAACTGAAGCACCTTATCAGTCAAATATTGACAAAGGTTTTTCACTTGAGGAGGTTGAAACATTGACAAAATACAATTTACCGCCTCCATCACAAATTTTTAAAATGCAAATGGATGGAACAATCAATTTCAATGACTATGATGCAAAAATCGGCAAGTTAACCAAAGAAATGGGACGTCAAAAAGGTCAACTATCGAGTAGTAAAAAATTGAGGGATAATAATAAAGAAAAAATATATGAATTGACTCAAGATATCAAATTACTGCAAAAGTACCGAAAAAGAATTGGTGTCATTGAAGAAGGCTCAAAAACAATTGGTAAAGGTATGAGAAAAAAAAAACACAATATGGAGCTAATGTTTTTCATTACAATAATGTTGGCGACTTGCTTTCACGACTGCAGTTACTCGGTGGGTCCATTTTTGCTGGTAATAATAGCATGGGTGTGAGAAATGAGTTTGTAAACATATTGCATCCATTAAGCAAACTGGGTATTGTTTCAAATAAGGAGCTAAATAAAATAATGAATAAATATCTAATGTAATATTATATGACAGAAATTTCATTACGATTCAACAGTAGAAACAGAGACAAAATTGGCGTTAGTAAGAGTCATGATTTTGAAAAAAGATTCAATACTCCTCTAGTATTATCAAATGATATGAAATATGAAATGGCTGTGAAGTCTATTAACATGACATACAGCTGGTTTAACATAAGAGAATCTTATGGGAATAATCAAATTAAATATAGCCACGACAAAGGTGCAAACTGGGAAACAATAACATTCGTTGATGGCATGTATTCATATGATGAAATCGGCACTTACATTCATGAGAAATTGAGAAAAAATGGACATATACTGAATCCATCTGAAACAGAAAAATCAAAATTTAAGTATGGTATCAATATATTTTTCGTTTTATCAACATATCGTATCTTGATTGAACTGAATGAAAACTATCGAGTGGATCTGAGAAATTTTGATTTCAGAAAACTTATTGGGTTTGATTCAAAAATAATTTCAGCCACTGAATATGGAACAAACTTACCTGATATAACACGTGGAGTAGATGAAATCTACATTAATTGTGATAAGGTGACGGACAGCATCGTTGATGGAAATTCCACAAACACTATTGCTGTTATTCTAGTCACAGATCTAGTCAGAAGTTTACCATTCAATTATAAACCTCTTTTTCTTTCATGGAATCCAGTATAAACACATACAATCAGTTCAATACGCTTTTATGTCACAGACTCTTCTAGAGCTCCAGTTGATTTAAATGGGATAGATTGGTATATTGAGTTATTCTTGAGAGGGACTGCATTATAAAACCTAATAGTATATGAAAAGGTTTGAATTAAAAAAATATGAACATTATGGTGAAGGTGTCTTAACTGACCTTGCCAAAACAGCTGTAAAAAAGCAACTGAAAAAGCAGCTACAACAATTGGTGAACATGCTGGCAAAAAAGCTGATGATAAAATAATAGAACTTTTAAGCAAGAGATAGAGTGGGGGTGGTATTAAAAGAGGCCGTGGAAGACCTCGAAAAATAAAGTAACTTTTATGTAACACAATAATATATGTCAAACTATCACGACTCAAAATATATCGAACGATACGAAGATGTTGTCTTTGAGCTTGAGACAGCACTTAATACTGTAGTAGCACATGGTGCTCATCAGAGGAAAACAGGTTACCGATTTGTTGTTGATAACAGTGGAGAGACAACACCATTTGACTGGTATAATGCCCGTTTTAATGTTGATTTCATTGTAAAAAAAGCTTGCAGATGGAGCTGCCATTGCTGCTGCAGATCAAAATTGTATTGTTAATTCAATTCACGCTCTTATTAACACCATTAATGTAAAAATGAATGGTCTTGATGTTTATGAATGCCGTGATGCAAACCAAGCCACAAATATCAAATCATTGCTTGAGTATTCACAAGGTTATGCTGTAAGTCAGGGAACGAATGAGTTCTTCTATCTTGACACAAATAGACATGCTGAAAACAGAGCGGCACAAGCTGCTTATAACGTTGGATTTACAAAAAGAAAGAATCTGTTGAATGGTGCAAATGGTAAAGTGAATGCAGAGCTTGCACTGAATAGATACGGTTTTTTCAAGAGCCTTTGGGATGAAATTCTGCCAAACTCTAAATTGGAGGTTAACTTAACACTTGAGAGTGATGCTAATATGATTTGGCAGGCTAGTGATGAATGTCGTGTGGTACTAACTAAATTCCAGCTAATAGTTCCTCGCATTGTTTTCAATTCTGTGGGAAAGTCTTTGTACATGAGCAAGTATCTTGACAACAGAAAGTGGACTTACATGAGAGAAATTGTTGAGAGAGGTAATTCAACAAGACAACAGACTGCCAATTTCCGTATTTCCACAGGAATAAACAAACCCAGGCATGTATTTGTATTCATCAGCAATGATGCCAGTGATGCAAATCAAGAAGCCAATAAATTTTTGTACAACACTTTTGCTGTGGGTAATGACAAAACTTTGACTGATTGTTATCTTGAAGTTGGCAATGGAAATGATTACCCAGAGGTTCATTATAAACCATCAACAGAACCAACAAGAGTATTTAGAGATGTTTTGAAATATGTTCAAGCTGTAAATGATTTCAGTGAAAGTGCCCTTCTTAACAGACAAAACTTTGGTACAATATTCCCTTTCATTTACTTTGATTTGACAAAACAGAAGCAGGATATCAAAGATGGAATGACAAAACTGACTTTCAAATACACTTTAAGTGCTGCAGCAGATCATGATTACAGTGTGTATGCATTGGTTATGTATGAGCAGGATATTGAAACGAGAAAGACTGATGGAAAGTTGATTCTGAGATCTATGTAAATGGAATAATTAATTGGAAATAATTAAATACATTAAATCATTATTTATATTAAATACAATTTAGTATAAACATATATTATATGACTACTTATCATCCTCATGGAGTGAAACTTTCACAAGGTCAGAAAGAAAAACTCGCAAAAGCCATTAAATCAAATTCAGCTGTAACATTGAGGTTATGGCATAATGAATTATCAGGTAATGATCAACTCATGTTGACAAAAAGACAAATCAACAAACTGATGAAATCGAAAAGATCAGGAAAAGGATCAGACATCAGTATATCAAAATCACAAATTAGAAAAGCTGTAGTGCATGGAGGTTCTCTTTGGTCAAGTCTTTTTTCACTTGGAACAAGACTATTGCCATATGCAGGTAAGGCAGTAGCAAAAGCGGCTCCAGCATTAGCAACAGGCGCTCTTTCTTCATTGGCGAGCCTTGGTATTGATAAATTATTTGGAAAGAAACAGAAAGGGGGATTCATTATTCCCAATGAAAACTTGTCCCAACTATTGAATTTTAGAAATTTATTGAATGTGAGACAAATGGCTGATCTTGTCAATGCGATGCAGTCTGGTGGACAACTTGCCATCAAACCAACAAAAACTCAGTCTGGTGGTTTTCTTGGAACACTTTTAGCTAGCATTGGAATTCCTCTGCTTATGAAAGCCTTAACTGGAAAGGGTTTGCATGTTGATAAACACAGTCGTCCAAGACGGTCACAGCCTGTTTATGTGCCAGATAATATTCAAACTAGTAAAATAAATACAAGTGGTGGAAAACATGCTATGATGCCATGGAGATCACCCCCAGTTGTTGGTGATTGGGATAACCCAATTGGTTATGGAATGAAAAAAAAAAAGAACCTCAGGAAAAGGGCTTCTATTAGGAAAAAACAGCCCATTCAATTCAATCCCAATTCTGGGGACAATTCTTTAAAATTCATCAATAAACCATTATCCAACTTTGATTTGTTGAATTGGGTAAAACAACTTAGCATAAAACATTTCAGAGGTGTATTCAGTCGGGATGCTCTTCCAAGACAAATAAAAAACAAAGAATGTGGAATAGTCAATCTTGACAGCAAGATTGGACCTGGAACTCATTGGGTATGTTATCGTAATATGGATAAATACTGTGAATACTTCGACTCTTTCGGTTTAATGATGCCCACAGAAGTTCAAATATATATGGCCACAAGCGACAAACAACTTGAATACTCAGGTGATGAGATACAAGAAAGGGATTCTGTCTTGTGTGGATATTGGTGTTTGTACTATCTTCTCGAGAGACAAAAAGGCAGATCTATTCTGTATACAATACACAATTCCAAATTCAGTTCAACAGATGCGAGTGTCAATCACAGATTCATCATAGACTACTTCGAAAATATCTAACTTACTAGTATAATGGTAAAATCATACTGTGTCAAACAGAAGAAAATCACTGAATGTGTACCAGGAAGTGAAAGATATCAAAAGACTAAAAATGGTCGAACTATGATGAAATGCACTTGTGCAGAATGCGGAATTACAAAGACTAAATTTGTCAATAAACAGGGAAAAGGATTGGCCCGTCTGAAGGGGCGGGCATGCTAGATTCGGCAGCAGATATGGCACTAACTGGATTCTTGGAACATGGAGTCCCTTTTTTAGCGAAGAAGGGTGTTGAAATGGGGAGATATTATGCTTCTGAAGCAATGAGAAATCCAAAGCTGCAAAAGCAATTGATTGACAAAGGACTTTCCCTTGCAAAGCCGACGATCACAAAGGTGGGGACTGAAGCTTTGAAACAACTCTCAACCAAAGTGCGACCAAACATTCGTTATAAAACGGATATTAAAGGATTGGATTACGGCGGTGCTATTGATATTCATAAGGTTATTGGCAAGCTTCCTAAACCAAAAGCAGGTTGGACTCCAAGTAAATATAAATATATGGGACCTTACAATCCACTACATGAACAGTTGGAGTATGATAAAAATACAGGTGAGGTCACAAAATGGAATGTACAGCCATACAATAAGGTGGATGAAATAGCAGCTTACCATGATATTTGTTATGATATGGGAAAGAATAAAGGAGACTGTGATAGAACAATGATTAAATCTCTTGATAAAATCCCATATGGTGAGATGCCCAAATGGGGTCAAACAGCCAGATTCCTAATCAACACAAAGGAGAAACTGGGACTTGGTGTTTCAAAAAACGGAAAAAGCCGTCGAGTGAAGAAAACTGGCAAGAAAAACTAGCAGATGAATTACATACACCCATAAAACGAAATTTCACTCGGCGGCGTGTGATTGTAAATAAAATTGATGAAATATGGGCAAGTGATCTAGTTGAAATGCAACAGTTCAGTAAATGGAATAAAGGTTATCGATATCTTCTTATGGTTATTGATGTTTTCAGCAAATATGGTTGGATTGTTTCTCTGAAGGATAAAAAGGGTGAATCTGTCACTGAAGCATTCAAAACAATATTCAAGGAAGGCAGAAAACCACAGTATTTATGGGTTGATAAGGGAAAAGAATTCTATAACAAACATGTGAAAGACCTATTAGAGAAAAATGGGATACATATGTACTCAACTGAGAATGAAGAGAAGTCATCAGTAGTTGAAAGATGGAATAGGACAATCAAGTCCAAAATGTGGAAGCAGTTCACTGTTCAAGGTAATACACAGTATTTAGACATGTTACCAAAATTAGTAAAACAGTATAATAATACCAAACATTCAAGCATAAAGATGACACCTACCGAAGCTAGTAAAAAGAGGAATGAAGGTATAGTGTATTTCAATTTATATGGTGACATAAAGCAAGTAACATCTAAACCAAAATTCAAGGTTGGTGACAAGGTCCGAATATCTAAGTATAAACGGAATGTGTTCGACAAGGGCTACACACCAAATTGGACAAAAGAAGTGTTTACAGTTGATAAGATCCAATATACAAACCCAATCACTTACAAATTAAAGGATCTCAACGATGAAGAAATACAAGGGAGTTTTTATGAACCTGAATTGTTAAAAGCCAGACAGGATGTATTCCGTATCGATAAAGTCATTCGCAGAGATTACAAGAAGAAACAAGCTTTAGTGAAGTGGAAGGGGTATAGTGATGACTTTAACAGTTGGATACCGATCAAAGATTTAAAGAATATTGTCTAACATATATATAACAGGAGATACAGTGAATACTGTTATTTGCTATTATGTAGTCAAGAATATTATTATTCCTGACTATATTTAAACACAGGTTGAAAATGAATTTAAAAAATAAATTATTATAATATACAAATGCAAAAATATTCCTACGATAATAATGAATTGGATGTATCAATAGATTGCTATCTTGATGAAAAAAATGATATATGGTTCAGAGGTAGAGACATAGCTACTATTCTTGACTATAAAAATCCACAAAGAGCAATCAGAAATCATGTTGTATCTGATGATAAAATCTTGATAGACCTCAAAATAATCACAAATTCACGGGGGACCAAAACGGTCCCACGTGCTGAGGCCACTGATTCACGATGTAACAAAACGTTACCTCGTGCTGAGACCATTGAAAAAACTTTCAAATGTTTTTTTATAAATGAATCAGGATTTTATTCACTAATATTATCTTCTAAAAAACAAGAAGCTGAAAAATTCAAACATTGGGTTACATCAAAAGTATTACCATCAATCAGAAAACTTGGATATTACAAACAGTTTAACGACAGAAACAACAATATGCTATTGATTGAAAGTGAAAATGATCTGCACTGCAAGATTGTATCATTCATCAGAAAAAAATACGAAGATGCATTAATGATCGTCGGTCTTGGTGAAAATCAAATAAATTCTAACATGAGAATCAGAAGTTATAACAAAGGATATATGGCGGGGCAGTGTGATTTAATGCTGTTGAACCCCACTAGAAAATACAATGCTCTATGTCTTGAATTCAAAAGTCCAACTGGTGTGTATAAAGTCACTGATAAACAAACTATTATGAAGAAAATGTATGAGAAAAATAAGTGTAAATACATCATTAGCAACTGTTTCGAAGATTTAATCCACGAAATAACTAAGCATATGGAAGAGAGCAAAAAATACTTATCAAGAAGGATAAAGCATATTTAATTGCAAATTTTTCTATGATTATTTCTACTGTGGTTCTTCATTATTTTGTCACACCTGGGACATTTGTACTCCTTGTTCTGCCAGTTCTTCATTGACAGAGCTTGGTGCTTCTTTTTATCTTCATCAGACATTTGCGGTCTTCCAGCTGATTTAAAATGATCATCTGGCATATTTTATTTTTCAACATACTCAAATTTATACATTTGGCTATTTGATTCAGATGATTTAAGATATTTAACTCCATCACAAAATCTTTTCACAACGCCTCCATTAATTTGAAGATATTTTGAACAACAATATATACTGTTGAAGTGTAAAACCTCATTTGTTGAAATATTAGTCGCTTTCACACATCTTGGATTATTTCGAGTCAGTGAATGATCCTGATTATTTGTAGATTTCTTGACAATTTCACTCTGTATTAAAAGCTGTAGATTACACAAACGGTTATCATCTTTCACCTCATTAATATGATCAACAACTTTATCCTTTGGAATAATACCGTTAAAACACTCCCAAATAAACCGATGGACGCGATATGCTTTTTGACCATTTTGGCCATGTTTTCTCACATTACAATTCATATACCCTCTATTAGTTTCATTTCCCTTAATTGGCACTTTTTTGATGATATTTATAATGTAACCATCTTCATTAGCAGCATACAAATCATAAACTGGGTGAATATGATAAACGCGGTTATTGATTTCAATCTTACTCATTATAATATAGTTTACATAATATCTGTTTAAATTGAAATTTTTATGAAAATGTTTAAAACATATATAAAAGAAAATTATTATCTGACACTATATTAAGATGAACAAGAAAGATTTGAAAAAACTGAGTAAATCTCAATTAATCAATTTGCTGTTGAAGCAACAGAAGAAGCCAAAAGTTATTGTGGTAGATGATACCAAGCCTATACAGAGACCAGTGCCAGCGCCTCGCAGGAGTGTAAAACAAATGGTTCAAGATTATGAAAACAACATAATTCCTCCACCATTAGAGTTCAGAGACAGACCAGTTCCCGCCCCAAGAGCTAAAAGGCCAGTTCCTGCACCCAGGACTAAGATTATACAAACAGAGAAAGCTCTGAAAGGATACACAAAGTCTTTCGAAATTGACATAAAAAATGGCAAAGACCCGCTAGAGCAACTACTAAACACAAGAATGGCAATCGAAACACACATTAAAAAATTATTGAATGAAATGAAAGGACTGAAATTTGTTGAAACACTCAAGGTAACATTCACAAAAATGACTGACGGAGCAATAGAATACAAAACCGCATATTTCAACAGTCAAGCTGAAACAATCATAAATGATACAGAGATTACTGAATCACTACAAGTGTCAAAACAACAAATAATAAATAAGATTGCAGTTTGGGTTTCTGAAGGTTCTGGTTCGACAATCGAATCTGTTGATAGTCATTACCTCAATGTGGTGAAATATGAGCCGATTAGAGGCTCCTCATATATTAAACTGCCGCAGGAACTCAGAAACAGTGCGAAGGGTTTGATTAATATTAAAAATGAAGATAATGAATGTTTCCGATGGTGCCACATCAGACACTTGAACCCACAAGAGAAATACCCACAGAGGATTAAAAAAGTTGATAGGAAATTTATTGAAAATTTAGATTATTCAGGAATTGAATTTCCAGTGACTACCAAACATTACAATAAGATTGAAAAACAAAATGAGATCAACATCAATGTTTTCGGTTATGAGGATAAACAACCATATCCAATATATGTATCGAAAGAGAAATATGCAGACTGCTTGAATCTGCTTCTAATAACTGAAAATGAAAACAAGCATTATGTGCTAATCAAAGATTTCAATAAGTTTATGTACAATCAAACAAAGCACAAAGAAAGAAAACACTTTTGTATGCACTGTCTTCAATGCTTCAGCTCTGAAAGGGCTCTGAATGATCACAAGGACAACTGCATGCAAGTAAATGGCACACAGGCAATAAAAATGCCAAACAAAGATAACAACATACTGAAATTCAACAACTTTCATAAACAACAGCAGGTACCATTTGTGATCTATGCTGATTTTGAGGCCATCACTGAAAAAATACACGGTTGTCAACCTAATAATGACAAATCATATACAGAGGCTTATCAGAAGCATACTGACTGTGGCTACGGTTATAAAGTTGTTTGTTGTTATGATGATAAATACAGCAAACCAGCAGTAATATACAGGGGTGAAAAGGCTGTGTACAAATTTATGGAAGCTATGCTGGAGGAAGTCAAATATTGCAAAAGTATTGTGAAAAAGAAATTCAACAAACCACTCAGAATAACAAAAGAGAATGAGGAGGAATTCCAAAAAGCTGAGGTGTGTCACATTTGTGATAAAAAATACACTGACAAAGATATCCGAGTTCGAGATCATTGTCATATCGCTGGTAAATACAGAGGCTCTGCTCACCAAGATTGTAATCTGAAACTCAGAGTGAACCCAGAAGAAATAAAAATTCCAGTTATATTCCACAATCTGAGAGGTTATGATAGCCATTTCATTATGCAAGAGATTGGAGCCATTGTCAAGAAACACACTTATAAAAACAAGAAAGGTGAAGACTGTCAAATGAATATCAATGCTATCCCAAATAACATGGAGAAGTATATGGCCTTCATGCTTGGTAATCATCTTACCTTCATTGATAGTTTCCAATTCATGAGCTCAAGTTTGGCAAAACTTGTCAGCAATCTTCCAAAAGAAGCCGTTAAATACACCTCACAAGAGTTCAAGGGAAAGGATCTTAATTTGATGGCGCAAAAAGGTGTTTATCCTTATGACTATATGGATAGTTTCGATAAATTTAACCAAAAGCTGCCGTCAAAAGAAGAATTCTACAGTATATTGAGTGATGAGCATATATCAGATGAAGACTATGCGCATGCTCAAAATGTGTGGAATACATTCTCTCTCAATAATATGGGCGATTATCATGATCTGTACCTTAAAACAGATGTACTCCTACTGGCTGATGTATTTGAAAACTTCAGAAAAACATGCTTAGAATACTATAAATTGGATCCATGTCACTACTTCACATCTCCAGGTCTATCTTGGGACGCAATGCTTAAAATGACTAACATAAAATTAGAATTGATGACAGACATTGATATGTTTCAATTCATTGAAAAGGGCCTACGTGGTGGTATCAGTTATATAGCCAACAGATACGGTAAAGCAAACAATAAATACATGAAAGAATACGATGAGAAGGCGCCCTCGAAGTACATCATGTATCTTGATGCAAACAACCTGTATGGTTGGGCGATGAGCCAATACCTTCCAACAGGCGGATTCAGATGGATGACACAAAAACAGATCGATAAGATAGACCTAGCTAAGTATAAAGAAGATAGTGCAAAGGCTTTGATTCTTTAAGTTGACCTTGAATACCCCCAAGAGTTACATGATCTACATAATGACTACCCACTTGGACCGGAAAAGATTAAAGTGACTGGGGACATGCTATCAGATTATTGTAAAAACATAGCAAAGAAATACAATATATCAACTGGTCTGGTACATAAACTAATACCAACATTAAGCAACAAAGAAAAATACGTGCTCCATTATAGGAACCTCCAATTATACACTGATCTCGGTTTGAAAATAACTAAAGTCCATCGAGTGTTAGAGTTCAATCAATCCCCTTGGCTCAGGAAATATATTGATTACAACACTCAGAAAAGAACTAACGCTAAAAATGCCTTTGAGAAAGACTTTTTCAAGCTGATGAATAACATTGTATTTGGAAAAACGATGGAAAACCTCAGAAAGCGAGTAGACGTCAGATTAGTCACCAATGAAAAGAAACTATTAAAAATGGCTGCTAAACCGACATATGTTAGCAGTAAAATCTTCAATGAAAATTTGGTAGCTGTTCATAAGATAAAAGAAACACTCACCTTGGACAGGCCGGCGTATGTGGGTATGTGTATTCTAGACCTTAGCAAGACACTGATGTACGATTTCCATTACAACTACATTAAAGAGAAGTACGGAAACAAGGCGAAGCTGCTCTTCACAGACACAGACAGCTTGACCTATGAAATTGAAACCGAAGACGTCTATAGACATTTCTGGAAGGATAAAAATAAATTTGATAACAGCGACTACCTAGAATACTCTCCATATTTCGATAAGACGAATAAAAAAGTAATTGGTAAATTCAAAGATGAAGCCGCTGGAGTTCCAATTTGTGAATTCATCGGTCTACGATCGAAAATGTATAGCTATATGAAAGACGACCAAAAAGGAGGGAAGACTGCTAAAGGAATTAAGAAGAATATTATCAAGAATAACATCAAACATGAAAATTATAAAGAGACACTATTTGATAATAAACAGTTACATCATAGAATGAAAACAATCAGAAGCCAAAACCATCAACTGGGAAGTTATGAGATAAATAAAGTATCACTCAGCTGCTTTGACGACAAGCGGTATATTCACGATAATGGCGTGACAAGCTTTGCATACGGACATTATAAAATCTAACTGTTGTGGTGTTTTTATCGCCTCAAACCCACTGATTTACCTAGTTCAGGATAGTATTGTGAGTTTTGTTGTATATTTAATTTAAAATACTGCCCTTTTTCTGACCCTTTACCCGAAGAATTAGCATATGAGACAGGGACATTTGTTGGGGGGATTCCCTTTCGAATGAGTCACTATGTTTAGGGGATTCTAGATTTTTTTTTTTTATGTACCACAAGCATAAAAATGAAAATACAAACGCATATAAAAGGGATTTTTTACACAGATAAAGTGTGGCTTGTATACAAAGTATCTAACGATTGGAAAAAGCGGGGGCCTTTCGTTAGCGAAATGTATACAAGCCGCCCCATGGAATAACGAAAAACTTCCGCCGTTATTCCATGGGTTAAAAACACACAAAAATCACCCTGAGATGGTATCGGGTTGTTGGGTAGAGCTATATTCAAGATTAGACTTGTCAGAAGTGCCGGTTCAACCTCAAGCCGGAGGGTGAAAAAAACAATTAAACAAATACTTAGCCTTAAGAGGGTCTGATAGGGCCAGAGTGGAGTGGAGGTGGGAAAGACATAAATGATAGTGCTCTGGTGGTGTGGTGGTGGGAATTAAAAAAAAAACCTCTCATGAGGGATGGGTGGTGATTCAAATTCCAAATTAAGTCCCTCATGAGAGGTTCTGGTGGCCACCAGTTTTGCTATTTTTTATAGGGTTAATTCCATCGAACGGTGAATAGTACTTGGGGTTTCCTGTTTTTCCGAGAATGTCACGCTTGGTGGTTTTCCGAGAAAGTCACGCATTTTAATAAACTATAGATTCTATCAGATTGAACCATAAATTCAAAAATGCGCTGGTACCACTAGGGGGGCGTTTGCCCGATTCGCTTTCGCTCATCGCCCACCCTACGCCAACGCACCATAAGAAGATAAAGTGCGCTGATATCCACTATAGATTCCATCAAATTTAAATAACTATATATTCTATCAAATTAAATAACTATAGATTACCATAATACGAGATCATTTTGCTAAAACACCCCCCTAAATCAGTATGTGATTCCATTTGATTAATTTTTTATCTGGTACCCCCAAGTACTGTTTTTCCAAGAAAGTTACACCTGGTAATTTTCCGAGAAATTGAACCAACTGATTTTAAAAATATATAGATTGCCAAAAATACGATACCATCTAATTGAACCATCGGATTTCAAAATGATCTGGTACCCCCAAGTACTATACTACTAGAATCGCCGCCTGATAAAGAAATTGCATTTGGGTTGAAGGTGTTCTTTGAAAACTATACAAAGAAATTCTGGTTCTGGGAGATAACAGAGATGTATCGTAAACTGATATTGATCTCGTTAATCTCTCTGTCTGGATCCGACAGCCTTACACAGATTGGTCTTACTGTGTTTGTGGTGAGTGCGTTCGGAGTGACCTACACTTTCTTTCGCCCAATAAATGACAAGTTTGAAGATCGACTGCAAACCTTTGTGCTGTGGGTCATCTTCTTTGATGTGTGCTTGGGCGCAATTTACAGAACCATGACATCTAACGAAACCTGGAAGAAAACAACTCTATGTTTGTAAATGTCCTGTTCGTGATTCTAAATGCTTCAGTGCTGATTTTTGCTTTGGGTAAGTGTAATTTATATTGCAGCTTTAAGTATCTATCGTACATAATTTTGTCCCGAAAATTGTGAGGTATAGTTGCAGTTCTCAAAACTTGGTCCACACAGCAGTCTTTGTTTGAAAGTGTGGGGCAGCACATTTTTATCAAGGTAATGAAGGAACTGGATCCATTAATTTCTTGTTATGTTTAAAAAAGAGAAAAATATTTCGTTAGAACTACGAAATACTAGTGAACTAGTTTAACAATTAGGAAAATTTAGTTTATCAACGGAGTTTCGACGTTTCGAGCGTCAGGCCTTCGTCGTTAGCCCTTCCGACGAAGGGCTAACGTTCGAAACGTCAGCTAATCGAATCCCTGTACGGTGGTTAATTTACATTATCAACTCCGTTGATAAACCAAATGTCCGTATTTCACTCCCCCACCGACGCAGCACCACAGTTTCTTTAGAAACTAATCCCCTCTATTCAATTTTAGTTTAACAAGGGATTGTTATTTAAGAGCAAATGTGGCCAAAAATCGAACATTTTCAAAATATGGTGGCAACAGCCAAAAAATCAATTCGGCTCATATTCTCAAGTTAGGTAGGCCTTAGAGTGAAACAAATTACTACATACCTTGTTTGGCTTAATATCGATTTCTTGTCGAGAAAATCGATAATAACTGAATTATGTCAAAATGCTGCTTTTGGTGCTCACAATTTCAGGCGAATCTCGAACCTTCGCTCAAGCAAATATAACAACCCGGAGCAATAAAAACTATCAAATCTTGAAAAACAACATCGAAACATATGTTGACAGCAATGTGAGCAATTCTTGTCCATTTATTTACAAAATCTAATTAAATTTATCTTATCTACTTTTAACTCGGTTAAAAATAGGTCAAAAGTAGCCCCTTATTTTACTATATGCTACACAATGTAATTGACTGAGAATGAGTCTTTTCGAAGGACAAGTGTAGTTCTTTTCGTTATCCAAAGGATTTTTTGGGGAAATGATTGAGAGCGATTTAATCAAATTTAGAAGTTGGATAAAATGCGCTGATTCGACGGTACTGTTAATTAGTCGGAAATGTACACACACAGCAAGCTCAATATTTTCGCATTTTAAGTCCAATCTATAACTTATTTAACATAATATCCTCTTACCTTCATGTTGTTGTATCAAAGAAGATGGCTGCAGTCTTTAAATTGTTACATCGTTCACGCAAAAGCAGTATAACTCGGCAGGATATAGCGCAACGCCTCCTGATCATGAGCTGTTTACAAAGCGTATTTCATGGTTTTTGATCCGAGGTTTTTCTGTTCCCATTTCGTTGAAAAGGAGGCTGTAATTACTTCACATAAGATCTTTGCTTAAATATCGAACAGCGAACCAAATGGAAGCTTAATGTCGCTAGTTCAGGGACACATTTTTCGTTCAGCGGCATAACGCTAATTAATCTACTGAAATCCGTGACATCTGCGCAAAAATAGAAGATTGGACTGTGAAACCCGTAGCTCCGGGAACTTAGATCGAGTTTTAAATATACAAGCAGGAACGGGTCTTTTCGTAGGTCAGGAATTCAAGCCTGGTTTGCATTAGACATTTCATTCATGCTTTTAAAACCTCACTTGTCAACTAATTCTTGAAAAATATCCATACAGGACTGCTTGCACTTGATGGTTATTGAAGATACGTCTGGCGCATGCGCGGTACAAATCTCCCGGGGCATTCCTACGAAAAACGTTGATAGCCTGGACTGGCACACGATTTCACAAATGTCGTATTTGTCAAATATGATTGGATGCTGTAGAGCAAAAGTCTTCAGTACTTCGTCAGTCAGCTCTTGGATGTCTTTCTCTGTGTTAGCCTCATGTCTTTCAACGTCTTCACCGACAGTGCTGTAAGCTTTTTTCGCTGTTATAAGCGAGAAAAAAGTCCTGCTATTTGCAGTCCTCATTATATTGTTTTGCATCAAGGTCCTGTAACCAGCCTCCTGGTATAAACATATGCAAAAGGGGGCTAGATCCTGAACCAAATTTCTGATAATAGTCTTTCTGAACCCGGCGTGTATGTCATTGGCACGCACACTGCAAGTTAAGAAATGTATCAAAGCTTACCAGAGTAAGCATCTCCATCTGGTCAGCAACATTAACGGCCTGGATATGATAGCGACAGATGGTGAGGTTACAGTAGTTGCTTATTTCTCGTCGGTAACGAGGGCCCGTAGGGTTTTTCGACATGTTTCGCGAAAATATCTGAAGGGAATCAAGAGCTGCCATGCCAGAAGTTAATTATGCAATTTGTAGGAAACAAAAATAAATTTCATCTGACTTGAATAGATAAGCATGCAAAAAAATCAATTCACCTGAGCCAACTTGAAGAAACACTCCTGTTCTCTTTAATATGATTTGAGAATCACGTTTCCCTATTCCTCTATCACACTTTGGCCAGGTTCTGTCACTTTTGCCATGATTTGATATTTCAGATGGAACTCTGCACCTCGTACTAGCGTCTCTCGTCCACTCCAAACCAAGCTTTGCACGATGCGAGGGACATATTGTCATAAAACACATGTTGACAGGAGGAGAGAATATGGCTGCTCGGCTGAGGATTAGGTCAACTTCGTCTTTTAGCCCGGAAAAACCGAAACTGGTTGAATGGTTATCAATCCTCTAGTAGAGGTATAATTACCGTTTCGTGTTTTCTGGATCGTCTGTCGAAACCACAGTTTCCTCTAACTATAGCTTTGAACGAGCAGCAGACATCCATATTAAAACGCAGTTGATAGTGTTTACATGTTATTCTCTCTCTATTATTATCTCTATTATTAAATTGAAATGCCAGTTTCAAGCGAATTTCTGTTGACAATTGACGGGCGTCGATAAAGGGAGTAACACTACGAGAGACCATTCCTGAGAATTCCGGAACATCAGTCGATCAATCAATCAATCAATCAATCAAGCAAACAATCAATAGAAATTAATATGAAAGTAAAGACAAAAAAATAATTTACTATATCACTTTCTTGAAAAAACACTTATAAATCAATTAATCAACGAATAAAAAAATTTGTAAACGAAATGTGGGAAATTTTCTTACCACCGCAGCCTCCAGTCTCTCGTCAAGGAAAAATCATAACGGGAAACAGAATTGAAAAAGATAAGCACCATCTCTTTCAGTTTGTTTTCTGAGTTTGGAAAAATGCTTACCTTTATTCAAGACAACGGTCATCCCAAGCGCTTCCTTCTTCCACAAAGCAAGCAAACAGTGTTTTTATAGACGCTCAGCTTGGTGTCAGCGGTTACTGTAAAACCACCCTCTCAATTCCTTTGACTGTAACTCATTTTAAAATAATATACGATCAAATTAAAGTAAGAGAACAGGAAGTTTGAAAAGGTAGGTACATTTCAGTAGTTCTGGTGCTAATTACAACAGAAACATAAGATATACTAATGGTATGCTTAATCGATTACAGAAGTAATCCTTTGATGTTATTATTAAGTATGGCATTATAACCTTTATAATCTTTAACCTTGTGGAGAATAAAGGGGTACAGTGAATGAATTCTCTCAATTCATAATTTACTGCAATTGTTATTTCTACACGGTTCTACAAATGGTACCCTAGTCGTTTGTTGGTCACAGATTATGCCAACCAATTCACTATTGCCTTGGATGATTTATGATTGATACAGGAATGATGCTCAATTATTTCATTGTCCTTTTTATCTTTCAGCTAAGGCTGCTCTTTATGCGAAGCGTTTTTGGAAAAGTGCTTTCTTGTGTCTAGTAGGTTGCTTGGTGTTACTTCCTCGAGGTTTTGCGTCTCTGAGACGAAGAGTAGCTGCTTTCATGTTCACAAGATCGAGGAGAGACTCGTTTCAAGCACTGTCACCTTTGCTGTGAATTTTGCATCAGAGTATCAGTGTCTTTTTGCTCATTCCTGTTCTCGTTTTATTCAAATTAACAGTGCAACACTAGGTAATCAGTTTTTAATGTATAAAGCAAAGAAACGAACATATAAAATAGTTGTATTTAACCTTGTTCAGCCTCATGGTGTTTAAAGAAGTATATTTCTTCGGGCGCCTACCGGATCCTAAACACTTGACCGTGTTCAATCTACTATCCCTTCAGCAGAGCAATAAGCTGAAGGACCAAACCCGCGTTTTTGTACGTAATGTTTTGTAATTTCCCAAGGTTAGGAGGTCGAGTCGATCTCTTTATTCCATGTAAGGGGCTACCACAGATATTTTGCTGGTCCAAAAGACCGAAGACTCTATCGTTCTAGTCACGCTAGCTGATGCTTGTTTTTAAGCGATCACTCTGCCTAGTATTTAGGTAAGTATACTATTTATAAGTGTGTTTTACGAGCCATTTGCCACCTCAGAAGCCCCTTGATTGGTATCCGCCTAAAACTGAGTCGGTGGGTAGAAGCAATTCTCTCAAAGGAAACAGGGGTGAAAAGAAATTACACAGAAAGTGTGCCGCTGAAAGTGTTTGAGCGAGCCACGAGCGATTGACGAGCGAGGTTTTCTCTCCGGCCGTTCTTTGAATGGATTCCGGGACCTCGCATGGCAATTTTGGCTAGTTCTTTACTTGTAAATAATGCAATCGGTGCACTATATGGTCACTGGATGCCTGGATAGTTCCAAACAATATCTGAAATATAAATTGGCAGACTTCCATGCAGAATTCCAGAATTCCTTTGGGTGACTAACGCGAAAATTACAGACCAGTGACAGCAACTGGAATCAAATAGCGGTATCCATGTCGCACTAAAGAAGTGAGCAGAAAAATCTGGAAAAGCTTTACAACCATAAGATAAAGAACAGACGCTCTTCCTTATTAATCAATAATTTGCTTTTGACCTTCTACTGCTTGATTCCCATCTTCATGCGCTTTAAATCCACTTTGCATCCTAATAGCCCAATTTCGAAACATTTGATAGTAACAGACTGGTGACGAAAATCGGATACCGAAACAAGGCTCTGAGAAATAGATCGGTTGATTTACTTAGAGTACAATGAACTGTTCCTTTGGTAGTCCGTTTTTTCACAGTTCATCGAGGCTGATCGAAGCCACTTTAAATTAACAAGAAGTTCTGACAGTGATCGTTAATATGGGCACGTCTGAAGATGGGGTTGGTATTTTCAGTCAGCACCAAAATTTGCCTTGCCTTCGAACGTTTCTTCAGGAAAGGGGAATTCAGGCGTCCTCGGAAGGCAAGGGTAAAAGAATGGCCGAATTAGTTGAACTGGCGTTTACCGCTCATTTTATGAAACTAGCGAAGGTGTCCGATGGTGAAAGCGAGAATGAGAAGGTAATCATTGCCGAATTACTGACTACAGAAACGGGTGGTTTGCCAGAGTCGGCGTCATAACTGGGTTGAGTTCTGCTTGTTGGTTCTCTTCTCTGCTCGGAGTAGTTTTTCTTCGGGATCTTCGGTTTTCCCCTCTCCACAAAAACCAACATTTCCAAATTCCAATTCCATCCGCTTGTAAAGCGCATTTGATCATATACACATGGAAATGTTCTATATAAGATCTAAATTTTTGTTGTTGTTATTATTGTTATTATTATTATTATTATTATTATTATTATTATTATTATTACTATCTGATTATAATACTGAGCGAAGAAGTGTTTTGTAGTTTTGTATTCCAATTGAAAATCAAAGAAGCCATGCACATCCTCTGGGAGCAGCCGTCTTTAAATTCTCAGGTCAAACACCATAATTTATCCCTTTCTTATTAATTTTTAATATAAATAGTTTCGTCACCCTTAATTGTTTTTGTTAATATCTCACCTTGTTAACTATTTATTGCTAATTTTAATTTTATTCCTCACTGTACAACTGACGATGGATGATATCTCATCCGAAACATGTTTTGTCGTCATTAAAAAATGAACTTTAAAAACATCGTGTGGTTTATCAAAGCCATGTCTTACTTTTTGATGCTGCGAAGCCTTGATATATATATATATATATATATATATATATATATATATATATACACATACATACATACATACACACATACATACATACATACATACATACATATATATATATATATATATATATATATATATATATATATATATATATATATATATATATATATATATATATCGGATAAACAACGGACACATTAAAATGGGGGTTATTACCTGCCAGTTTTGAAATTTTTGAGGAGAAATTTGTTTGCGTGTCTACGGGAAGTAATAAGTTCATTACGTTTGTTCAAGGTGGCTAAATCAGGCCTGCAAATTATAAAATACTTCTCCCACAGACACAAATTACATCGATTGGAAGCGGGGTTGTACGGAGAAGCTTGCTTTAAGATCTTCCAAGATATCCTAAAACCTGTTTTAGTGTCTTTCAACTGCCAAATATGCTTACTGAGTTCTGTGTTGAGTCTCTTGCTTGGATTGGTGAAAGAAGCTTTGTGGTTTGTGAATCTGGTTTTGAAGGAGTTTTCAGTTAGGCCTACGTAGGTTTGGTCGGGCTTGCTGTCTTCAGATATCACTGTTGCCTGATAGACAACGGACTCTTTGAGGCAATTGCCAGCCATAGGGCAGTCAGCCGGTTTTCTGCAGTTGCATGTTCTAGACGACGGTGGTGCGTTCTTCCGTAATAAGGATGACTTGTTATGGCCGTCGATGGTTTGTTTGACGTTAGACATGCAGCTGTAGCTGATTTTAACTGTGTTACGATTAAAGATCTTATGTAACACGTGGCCATTTGGGAATTCTTCGTCCAGGATCTTGAGGAAAGCCCGTCCTACGTTGGTGGCGACATTTCTGCTGTATGGAGGGTTGTACCAAATGATTTCTCTGTGGCGATTCTTTCTGTTAGAGGTTGGAGGATCTGCTACACTCAGGGGATGGAATTCAAGACGGTGCTTGTGTCCGCTGTCGTCAGGAGCTTTCTGATAGAGTGGTGCTGCTTTGGTGAATGACTCTTCGTCATATGAAATCTCAGAGAGCCGGTTGTTGATGGACTTTGGTATGATTTTGATGATCTGCGGTGGATGGTTAGATTTCTTGTTGATGTAAAGTGGGACGTTGTTGGGCTTAGTGAAAGGCATGTATTTTCCGTTAGTTGAGTTAAGTTAAGTTATGCTCTAGTTTTTCTATTGAGCACTCTGACAACAGTTCTGCGAATCAACTTATCTATCTATCTATCTATCTATCTATCTATCTATCTATCTATCTATCTATCTATATATATATATATATATATATATATATATGTATATATAAATGTGGAGGTAGAGTCTACCTTGGCATAAAGTGCTCAATGCTGTGGTAGCAGAGCTAAGTATACATAAGTTGAAGGATTAAAGAGCACACATCGATTCTCTGTGACTCTGAGTTTCGCGCCTGACGAGCGTCTGACGAGCGCTTAGGCGCGAAACTCAGAGTCACAGAGAATCCATGCGTCCTCTTTAATCCTTCAACTTATGTATGTATGTATATATTCCTGGCTGAGCCACATTTTCACTTAATTACTTAGTTGATGATTTCTGTTCCCAAATTGACCTTGTCTGTTTGTATTACTCAGAAATCGCTAATGAATCGCCATCCAAACGGGAATAGGCTGGTGATCCTAAGTAATTAAGGCAATCAGTTGCTAATATATCCCCTCCCTACCTTACTGTACTATATATATATATATATATATATATATATATATATATATATATATGCAGACGGTTGAAAGCGCTTCCTGGGCCAACGAAAGATGCAGAACCAAAAGGATCACTAATGATTCACAGTCCTTATTCGGCGAATGATAAAAAACAGTTAAAAAGACCGAAATTGGACAACTTTTGGTTCAAAAAAAGATAAAAATTTAAAAAATTCATGATTAAAAAACGTTTCGGTCTCTTTCGGTCTCTCTCTCAGTTACAAACAGAATGTTAAAAACCTACAACTTAAATATGATTTTACAACAATGGTTACAAATTACATACGGGTTACGTAACTCAGACAATGAAACGAAAAACAATAGGTGTACAAAAAGTATAAAACGACTACGGTAAATTAACAGGATGCGGAATAACAACAATAATAGAACTAGTGATAAATGTTATGTAATTGTCGCAGCGCAACAGGTTCCCCATCAAGGGCCTCTGAATCATCATACCTGTCAGTATCATAACAAAATCCCTAAAGAGGGCCCTTAAACAATAAGTAATAATTGCCCAACAAAGAGCCTTTGAATGACCTAGCTAGCACAAAAATAACAGATTCCCCAAAAGAGGGCCCCTGAGCGCTGAAACAACTACAATTGCTAAAGATTACAATTAATGAGTCGGTACACACTGACTTGTTAAAATATATAAAAATAAATTCACTGCCAATACGCACCTTAAGAAAATCGCAACCTATTGTCCAAACTCTGCTGAAATTAAGTATAAAGGATGCGGTTTTTTGAATGAAATTCTTGTCTTTTATTAAGTCCATAAGGTGAAAGGGAAAACAACTGCGCACTCCAGTATACTTCTTTCGTAATTAATAGCTGTTCAGTGTTTTCGGACGTGTTAGTTTAGATTTCATTGATACATTGAAATGTAAAGTCCGATAGCACGTGCGGAGTTCGGTTGAAGTGTGTGGCGACCTCGCAAGTCTTCTTATTGGTTCTCATGGACGATTTGTGATTTCTAAATCTAACTTTAAATTCCGTGCTGGTCGATCCAACATACTGGAGATTGCATTTCTTACAATGAACCAAATAAATCACATTTGAGGAATTACACGAAAGTTTCTGCCGAACAAAATAGGTTTTACCAGTTTGTGCGCTAGAAAAAGTTTGAGAGTTGACAAAGAAATTCTTGCAAAGATCGCATCTAGATTTATCTCATGTGAAACAACCGGCTGTGGATGCTGTATTTGATTGAAGCGAGCTCTTACTGCACTTAGAAGGTGCCAAAATTTCTTTGATGTTCTTAGGTCTGCGAAAAGATGAAATAATAGAATTCGGTGGGAAAAGCTTCCTAAGTTTTGGAGATGAAAGCAAAAGATGAATATGCTTTTTGATTAACCTATTAATAGACGGTAAATTGGGATTATATGTGAGAACAAAAGGAAAAATCTTTATAGACTCCTTGACTTTGGCTTTAAGTAAGTCATTTCTCGGAATATTCGCTGCCCTAGAAAATTCACGTGAAACCAATTCTGCCGAATATCCCTGTTCGATTAGATAGCCCTTGTACTCCTCCAGTCTTTTGACGAGAAAATCGTCCTCAGAACAATTCCTACGTAGTCTCGAGGCGACCCCAAAGGGAATCGCTTTGAAAACATGTTTAGGAGGGGCACTCGACGGGGGAAGATACAAGTGGCTATAAGTAGGCTTAGAATAAACATCAGTTTGGATATAACCATCTACCAAATGGAGTGTGACATCTAAAACATTGAGTTTGCTTCCGGAAAACACTGAACAGCTATTAATTACGAAAGAAGCATACTGGAGTGCGCAGTTGTTTTCCCTTTCACCTTATGGACTTAATAAGAGACAAGAATTTCATTCAAAAAACCGCACCATTATACTTAAATTCAGCAGAGTTTGGACAATAGGTTGCGATTTTCTTAAGGTGCGTATTGGCAGTGAATTTATTTTTACATATTTTAACAAGTCAGTGTGTACCGACTCATTAATTGTAATCTTTAGCAATTGTAGTTGTTTCAGCGCTCAGGGGCCCTCTTTTGGGGATTCTGTTATTTTTGTGCTAGCTAGGTCATTCAAAGGCTCTTTGTTGGGAAATTATTACTTATTGTTTAAGGGCCCTCTTTAGGGATTTTGTTATGATACTGACAGGTATGATGATTCAGAGGCCCTTGATGGGGAACCTGTTGCGCTGCGACAATTACATAACATTTATCACTAGTTCTATTATTGTTGTTATTCCGCATCCTGTTAATTTACCGTAGTCGTTTCATACTTTTTGTACACCTATTGTTTTTCGTTTCATTGTCTGAGTTACGTAACCCGTATGTAATTTGTAACTGACGAAGGTCGAGAGACCGAAACGTTTTTTAATCATGAATTTTTTAAATTTTTATCTTTTTTTGAACCAAAAGTTGTCCATTTTCGGTCTTTTTAACTGTTTTTATATATATATAGATATATATATATATATATATAGCCGAACTTTTCAAAACCAGGCTCATGAAAATTTGAAGGGTTTTAGAACTTTCTTTATCAATACCTCAGTTTATCAAAAGGGAGACTTGCATTTAGGCCGTTATGAGCCTACAGTCTCTGTCATCAAAGGGAAGACGAAGAATACATGTTATTTATCTTGCAATTAGGCATGAAATTGACCTCTGGTGCGTTAGTCGGCCAAATCTCTCTAGAATACGCTCTTTCTGACGGCAAAGTTAGCTTTGGAATTAGCGGCATCGATTTAGGCGAAGTATAGCAGCGTTTTCAACCGAGCGTTCGTGATTGCTACGAAGAATCACAGCTAATTATTGTCGAATTTTATTTGTGTAAATTATCGCTCGATTTTGTGATCACTTCTGACACCGGAAACCAGTCATTATGACACTTTCACACTATCAAATCACTAGCTTATGATCGATAAAGTTGCGAGGGCGGAAACTAGTCAAAAAAGTGTTCAAACTTACGCTTTTTGCAGACAAATTCCCAGCCATGCCTTGTGCTTTTTGGGAAACTTCATGAGGTCCCGGATGTTTACTGTCCGTGTTAGCGAGGAGCTGTTGACGACAATCTAGCCACAGCATTTTTACTAAGTCTTTAGCATGCTCCAAATTCTACACCAGTTTCTCTCCCTGAGCCTTGAAATGATCACCTACACCTACTTTCTGAGGCTAAAGACTTGTTACCTCTCAAAGCAGAGCTCTCAATATCCCTGCATTTTTCCAGCAGTACCGCCCGGGTAAACAAAGTACTCGTTTAGCAAATAACTGCACAGCAGGAAACTAGACGAGGCAGACACTGCACCTCGCAAGACTTTCTCCCTCACTGGACTTAATGATGTCCTAAGGAATACTCTGCTCTAGGAGGCCAACGGAAAATCAAACTCTAACGACGCCATTGCGAGCTAACTGACCGCGCGAAGATTTCAAATGCACGTTTCTTCCTTTGAGAGAGAGTGGAAACTAACTGACAAATAAAACTGGAGGGGATTGGGGGGGGGGGGGGTGGGGGGGAAGTGGGGATAAGACCTTAATGCAAAGTTTAAGTCAGGGACAGTTTCTTTCTCCTCTTCTAATTATTAATGTAGCTAGCATGCCCCCCGCCCCGTCCAAAAAAGATAAAAAAGGAAAAGAGTGAGAGACATGTAATAGGAGTTAGTATGGACTCGAGGAGCCCTGTTTTGAAAACTCCAGCTATATATTTCAAGCAAATAGGTGAAATTGTAAAGAAAAAGCTTATAATCGACTTTAAACGATGTCACACGTTCAACTGAACAGTACTGAGCGCAAACAGAAAAAAGGGTGCCTTTAGAAGATCAAAAATCAGACATTAAATGCTGGTTTTACTCAGCACCATGACATAAATTGCTTGTTAAATAGCTAGCCTCTTCTGACATCACACACATTGTGAAAATCGTGCTTTAACGTTCGGTTTGAAGGCAATTCTTTTAATGTCAGTAGCTTTTTGGCGTTGAAAACGCCTTGATTTGGACAGGATTGGCCATAAAACTGAGAAACTGAATGTCCACATGTGTTATTACCTTGAGACATTATTTCAAGCAAATAGGTGAAATTGTACAGAAAAAGCTTATAATCTACTTTAAACGATGTCACACGTTCAACTGAATAGTACTGAGCGCAAACAGAAAAAAAAGGTACCTTTAGAAGATCAAAAATCAGACATCAAATGCTGGTTTTACTCAGCATCGTGATATAAATTGCTTGTTAAATAGCTAGCCTCTTCTGACATCACACACATTGTGAAAATCGTGCTCTAACGTTCGGCTTGAAGGCCATTCTTTTAACGTCAGTAGCTGTTTGGCGTTGAAAACGCTGTGATTTGGACAGGATTGGCCATAAACTGAGAAACTGAATGTCCACATGTGTTATTACCCTGAGACATCTAGCCGACCTTTTGAAAACAAGGCTCATGAAAATTTGAGGGGTTTTAGAACTTTCTTTATCAATACCTCGGTTTATCAAAAGGGAGACTTGCATTTAGGCCCGTTATGAACCTACAGTCTCTGTCAATGGGAAGACAAATAATACATGTTGTTTGTCTTGCAATTAGACATGAAATTGACGTGACCTCTGACATGAGAATTTTGGTGCGTTAGTCGGCCAAATCTCTCTAGAATACGGTCTTTCTGACGGCAAAGTTAGCTTTGGAATTAGCGGCATCGATTTAGGCGAAGTATAGCAGCGTTTTCAACCGAGCGTTCGTGATTGCTACGAAGAATCACAGCTAATTATTGTCGAATTTTATTTGTGTAAATTATCGCTCGATTTTGTGATCACTACTGACACCGGAAACCAGTCATTATGACACTTTCACACTATCAAATCACTAGCTTAAGATCGATTAAGTTGAGAGGGCGGAAACTAGTCAAAAAAGTGTTCAAACTTACGCTTTTTGCAGACAAATTCCCAGCCATGCCTTGTGCTTTTTAGGAAACTTCATGAGGTCCCGGATGTTTACTGTCCGTGTTAGCGAGGAGCTGTTGACGACAGAATCTAGCCACAGCATTTTTACTAAGTCTTTAGCATGCTCCAAATTCTACACCAGTTTCTCTCCCTGATCCTAGAAATGATCACCGACACCTACTTTCTGAGGCTAAATACTTGTTACCTCCCAAAGCAGAGCTCTCAATATCCCTGCATTGTTCCAGTAGTACCGCCCGGGTAAACAAAGTACTCGTTTAGCAAACAACTGCACAGCAGGATATTAGACGAGGCAGACACTGCACCTCGCAAGACTTTTCCCCTCACTGGACTTAATGATGTCCTAAGGAATACTCTGCTCTAGGAGGCCAACGGAAAATCAAACTCTAACGACGCCATTGCGAGCTAACTGACCGCGCGAAGATTTCAAATGCACGTTTCTTCCTTTGAGAGAGAGTGGAAACTAACTGACAAATAAAACTGGAGGGGATTGGGGGGGGGGGGGTGGGGGGGAAGTGGGGATAAGACCTTAATGCAAAGTTTAAGTCAGGGACAGTTTCTTTCTCCTCTTCTAATTATTAATGTAGCTAGCATGCCCCCCGC
>JAEMWC010000479.1:485000-547500 GCA_016490735.1 Pachyseris speciosa
GGTTAAGTTATAAATGGTTGAGCTGTAAAGCAACTACCTTTTTTTTAATACCTTTTTTTACAAGTGTTATAATTATTGTTAAGTTATAAATGGTTGATCTGTAAAGCAACTTACAAGGGATATATGTTGATAGGGGTCTATTGATATCTGATACACTGCAAAGAAACAGACACGCACCGATGAATGATGCCTGTTGTCACGTATGGGTAAACGTCGATTCGCCTTGTGTCTTTGAAGTCTGAACAACTAGTATGTTAAGAGAAGTGTCCATACGAATGTTTGCGAGTTCAACAGCGAGAAGAAAGCTTTAAGCATGACCGAACTTAACTCCAGATGTTTTGAATTAGACTGCCGTTTATACATTGTTGAATAGGCTAGCGTGATAAAATAAAGTTCTTATCTTATCTCATCTATGCCGTCTTTCCCCGTGGACCGGGGGGGGGGGTACATCCTTATATGGGCTATATAGGTATGTGCAGCCCTAAGGGGTATCAGCTTTTAGCCGTCTTGGTCTGAAATAGAGTATCGATTTCAGCCATTTTGGTCTGAAAAAGGGTATAGTTTGTCCATTCTATTCCTGAATTGAGTGTTTTTTTTTTTAGAAGAAGCTACTTATTTATCATTTGGTGAGAAGGCCATTAGCAAAAGCCTTTCTCAAATTATGTTTACGCCAACCATGTACGTGAATAGGTATGAAATAGGTCTGAAAAAGGGTATCGAATTTTTGGTTAGGTCTGAAATAGGGTAGGGAAAATCGCAGATTTTGGTCTGAAATAGGGTAAGGGTTTCAGAAAGCGGGCCGCACACCACCATCCAATTTTTATGGGAGTACTACCCGCCCCCCCCGCGGCCCCGTGGGCGCTCCGTACTAAACTAATTTTGAGCGGTTCTACATTTTGTTGAATAACTCAAGTACGGGACATTACACACCCCTAAGACTTAGAACAGGTACTTTATTTACTATTTTACCACAATATCTCAATTTCTGGTCATTAGTTTTCGAATGATAAGTAATTTTAGTTTTACTTACGTGACGTGAAACTGACCACAGAAACATTACTCTCTTTCTTATGTTTCAAATGACGTATTTTGTAAACACAGTATTTTTCTCCACACGTTTCACCGAGACTCCATTAACGTTTATGCGAAAACACCCTACATCGTTTGATAACCGTTTCCTTTCTGAAACTCTTAGCAGAACTACTTTCACTTCGTTAGCTATGCTGAAAGTCAGCGGTCTGGAGGTCATTGTCACTGCCTTTGATGAAAATAACCCGGGTTGGACTTTTTCTAGTGGCACCTATCGTGGGTTTCTTTTTCTATTTTATTTTTCGTCTCTTTTTTTCTTATTCTTTTATAATTAGTTTTTACAACTGTTATTATTATTGTTCCAATGGTTGAGCTGTAAAGCAATTGTGTAATTTTAAAGGGTTATATGTTGATCTGATAGCAGTCTACGGATATACACTGCAAAGAAATAGACTCCAACACGAGCTAAGCTCAATGTGTCCGATGTAAGAAAAAAGACCCCTCTATTCTTTTGTTTAGCGCTAAATTAGGGATACAATACTGTTGTTGTTGTTGTTGTTGTTGTTTTTTGTTTTTGTTTCGCAAACCCGAGTTTAGGCTGATTGTAGCCTCTTGTTCATCATTTTATTTTAATGTTAAGTGCATTTGATGATGTACGCCCTGGAAAATCGCGCTATATAAGTTTCTTTTATTATTATTATTATTATTACTATTATTATTATTATTATTATTATTATTATTACAAGTGAAACCGGAAATAACAATATATAATTATATATCCCATAAAAAGGTAGATATAAGGCAAAGAAACAAAATGATGGTCGAAAAGAGTAACTTTTAATGCCATATATTACGGCGAGACATGACTAACCTTCTTCAGGGGCAACACTGAAGCAAAGTAAAAATGGAGAAAACGGTTACAATACAGAAATAGAAATAATAGACGTGTACTGAAGCGGCTACCAAAAAGTGGCATTCCCAAGGTGGCATTCCCAAGGTGGTAAGAACAATGATAAGTTGTGATGAATTTGCAATTTTGTTAGACTCTCCAACAAAGTTAAGACGTAAGTAGATACTGCTACGTAAGGGGTAGAACCAGAAGAAAAAAGTACAATCAGTTGAAGGTTCAGAAACCCTGCCCCACCCATTCATGCACTACTGACTTATTATTTAGACCTTGTAGACATTGTTTCTCTCACTTAACTTCTCATGGTTTTGAAATTTATTTGTTGTTGAGCCAGCAAACCAGAGCTTACTAATAAATGTAAAAAAAAAATGGTTGTATTGAAATTTGGGGGTTAAATGTTGTACAGACGGAAGATTGTATTCATATTTTTGTGGATATTTATTATGAGTGGGCTTGGATCGAGGCAAGTGTATTTGTACTTCTTTGGGAAAATAGTTGACAATTTTTCTTTATTATTTTTACCTTTTTTAGTTTTTGCATATTAATTCATTTATACCAGAAATCACAAGTGTTAGTTGAGAGAGAGAGAGAGAGAGAGAGAGAGAGAGAGAGAGAGAGAGAGAGAGAGAGAGAGAGAGAGAGAGAGAGAGAGAGAGAGAGAGAGAGAGAGAGAGAGAGAGAGAGAGATGCTCTGAAAACACACCTATGCGCTCTTGTTCTGACAGTTTTTTTAGTTCACGATAAACCAAAAATTAAATGTTTTGCAATTTTTTCTTTGGTTAAAATTACGAAGGAAGATATTGCCCGCTATGTTTGTCATCAAATCGTAGATTCTCCACACCTCGCGATTCACACGTCATTTTGTTTAACCAATCACAGAAAGTGAATCGACCTTCTGAAACGAAGCGACGGTTTGCTTGCGACAGCGCTGAAGCTGTGGTGAAAGTGGTATTTGCGGTCAAGTTTAACAAAGTAATGGGAAATTTCTAGTCCGAAGCTTAACTACATTCAAAACGGTGAAATGATTTTGAAATTTGTTCATCCTGTCTCATAAAACCTTAGACCAAGTCAGTGGATTAACGAGCACATTAACGCTTTGCGATACCTCGTTCGACTGTCTCGTTCCGCCACTTCGACTAGGTCACCTGAAGATGTGTTAGACTGTGAAAAGATTTGTGTGGTGAAAGAGCTGTGGTGAAAAGCTGAAAAGGTCGCCAAAATGGGAGATTTGCCGTCAAATTCAACTAAAGTAATGGAAAATTTCTAGTCCGAAGCATAAAACTTTAGATCAAGTCAGTGAATTAACGACGTCCACGTCAACGCTGTGCGATACCTCGTTCGACTCCACTCTCTATCCGCCACTTCGACTAGGTCACCTGAAGATGTGTTAGACTGTGAAAATATTTTTAACTGGCCACTCTGGGAAGAATTATATCAAGGCTTGATGGACGGCTTTTTTGGATGTATCTAAAGCGTTGTGAAAGGGATTGTATTCGCGCCGCGACTGCATTCAACAACACATAAATTTTCCCGCTGTGCTTTGAGCATGACTAAAGACGAAGGATGTGCGATTTACGCAGTGGCCCGATGTAGCCTTTTCGACGATTGGAGCAGATATTTACCGTTGACCTTTTATTTAGTCGTTTTCTTCAAAAGACTTACGGTCAACCGATAAGCCAGATAAGCGTTGTCTTTGTTTATGTGCCCAACTTTTGTATGGCTCGGCAAGAAGTTAAGCCTACTCTCAAATTTGGTTTTCAAGTTTATCGTCAGTTTGTTTGTGAAGAAGGTTTTCAGGATTTCTGTGTTGGACCCATTCTTATAGCAAATTACATTTTAATTTCCCCTCAATTTAAAAAATAGATTCAAATGAAATTTACCGTAAGCTTAAGCTTATAATTTAAACATTGTTGTAAAAAGGTTTTTCCTCAGACTACCATTGTAAATAGGTGCCACAAACCAGAAGCGTAACACTTTGTAAAACTGCCAAATCTATTAAAACAATTATTTGCTAATCTTTCTTTGTTTTTTTTTTTCGACTGGTTCTTGGTCGGTTTTGACATAAACTTAAGTACTTGACGTCTTCAGAGTTATTAAGCTTAGGTACTTTCCGCGTTTAGCGCGCACGTACACGAACTCGCACAAACAGCTTTATAAAATTGAATTAAATTATGTGAACCCCCATGCATTACAACCTCTGTGAAAACGTTTTTTGTAGTACAGTAACTTTTCAGATACAACAAAATGTTTCGCCACTGAAATTAAACTTATGTGTCGGAATCGTGTAATTCATTAGGGTAATCCATTTGAAAGCACGAACTGTTCCAGTATTTGTTTATGCGCAACTATTCTTCTTAGGCCAATACTTTGAATAATGGCTTTATTGTACACTTTGTTATAATTGTAATAGGGAATTTAGTTCATGGACAGTATAAAATAAAGTTTTGATGTCTGTGCGAATGAAGGTAACGTTTTAAGTTCCGGTTGAAAATAAAGTAATCATTTATTCCGTCACTGTTTTAGATACGTTTTTAACCTTCAAATATCGTATTTAGTAAAATTACTGAGCTTGCATCGGTTGCCTTAAGCAACTTAAATTGTTTCATTTAATGTTAGCATTTAATTTGATTTCATTCGCATTGCTGCAACTTCTAGTTTAAGTTGTATAATTTCAAGAATTAAACAACACTTTTTAGGTGGGAAGTGCATTTAAGTGTACCACAAACGCGCTTTTTTTGTTTTCGTTTTGTTTTTTAACAAACAGCAACAACTAT
Organism: Pachyseris speciosa; assembly: GCA_016490735.1. Taxonomy (NCBI): domain Eukaryota; kingdom Metazoa; phylum Cnidaria; class Anthozoa; order Scleractinia; family Pachyseridae; genus Pachyseris; species Pachyseris speciosa. Next base: position 489,711 of record JAEMWC010000479.1, read on the forward strand.
CTGTATCAACTTACTTTCTGAAGTATACATTGTCCCTGAGCAGACAGCAGCCATAAAAAAAAAAAATTAAAAAAGTCGTCAAAAGTTCCGTTTAAAGAAAATGCAAGTCCAGTCCGTTGTTCAGTCCTTGGAATTTTTTTTTCTAGCTAACCTTTTGTGGCGCGGCGTCGCCGTGAACAAAAAGCGCGCGAAAGTATAGCCTCGTTTTCGTTCTTTCCTCCAGGCCCTCTCCTCTGAAAAAAATCTTAAACATCGATCCTCGCCAAAAGCAATTGAAATTTGAAGAAACTGACAACGCCATCATAAAGAGCATACTATCAAGCCTTAGGCAAAATTTCCTTTTATTCCTACCTCAAATGGTCGTTGAGCAGGAAGCTGACAAACTTTTCAGTTAGATTTTCTACTGTCGCACTTTTTTAGGAAAAAGTAATCATGGCCATTTTTTAAAACACTATTTATTAAACTACAACTTCGCTTAAAAATATTCTTGGAGAAAGGTTCTAGTAAACTTTTAAAGCGAATATTAAACTTCGGTCCGTTCTGGTCACGTGACCGATGACGTCACAGCATTAAAAATGACAAAAATGTATATTTCATAAAAATATCTACCAATATCCAAATTTTTGTTTCCTCGCGTTTAATGCAACGCGAGATAGCACTTGTACCCAGACTCCCACTTTTTGAAAATTGTATATACCTCCCTTAATATTTATATTTTGTTCGGTACCCGGGCAGTCCGAAATGGCTCACACCATTGTGTTTCAAACCACGTTGACTGCTTTTTCAATAACAAAATAATTTCGTCACAGTGAGCAAAAAAGCACTTGTGAGCAAAGTCACGTGACCAATGACGTCATCGCCCTTAGTCTTGTACAATAATTAGTTTATGGTAAGACTTATTTCCAGACAACGTGGGGGTCTTGCTGCCCTCAAAGTTATTTGGGATTGACGATTTTCCAGCTGCAAAGGATTCTGTGAAGGTTCTTATTATAATTATATATTGTTATTTAATTATTCAATTTTTTTAATTCACAGATTTTGCTGGTGTTCTTTTCGTGCATCGGCCGGGTGCAAACCATGCACCTGGGGCATCAGTCACTCTTTCAAGTCATTCATTCTGTTCATACATTAAGCACCTTCCTGAGGATTCGTGCAGATCCCAGCATGCTGATCTTTTGAGTCTCTGTCATTATTATTATCATTATTGTGTTAGATAAACTTTGTTTATCGTAGTTTAAAATTCCGGCGTTATCTTTGCGGTAGGAAATTATGTATCCTAGGTATGTATAGAGTTACTAATGCGTGTTCTACAGATTTCATTTAGCGAGCGTTTGCGAAACATTAGCGCTGTGAATTTTAGGTACCCTACCTCCCCGGAGGGCAGTTGTATGCCTTAATAAAGCTCATTGTTTTATCCCCCAAATTATTATTATTATTATTATTATTATTATTATTATTATTATTATTATTATTATTAAATACGTCGTCATAGTTGAAAAGGATCACAGCGCAACTTTATAAGTATTGACCTTATAGCTTTTCGTTTTTGTTAAACCGGGTGTTCTCTATGTTTGACTATACAAAAAAAAAGCGCGTGCAGTAAGGTTAGAACCTAGCTGACCACCAGAGCAAATCTGTAGACAGTAACTGTTAATTAAAACCTATGAGCACAGTCTTCCTTGTTGCAAACTTTATTCGTCAGTTTCTGAGACAAAATTGTCACCTTTGAGTCCGGCCTGTTCTATCCGTCGTGTTATCCCAGACAAGTTCTTCCTTTTCTTTATACATTTTGTTAGTGTTTTGTAGCATCTTGATGAAATTTGCTTTTTCCTTTGGCCGTTGTCATGATCGTAGTTTCTGTGGTAAGGTGAGCGCGTTTAATGTTTAGAATTTTACTTCATTACCTATGCAGAATATACGCAAAGCATTATGCACTGGTGATCGAGTAATATCAGCCTCACCCCTAACTCAGAAACTAGCAATTTGTCAATTTTCGAGTAAAACATCGGGGGGAGGAAGGATTACAGAGCTAGTTTTGAGTTGCGTAGTTTAACCCAAAAAAAACTGAGGCGTTTCTAACAGGTTACAGTGTTGCTATGGTAGTTTATTCAGTGAGAAGACATTTATAGCTTGTTCACTAATGATTGGGCATTTCCTTCATACCACTATAAAGGTAACAACGGATAAAAATTGGTAATATTGTTCCGTCAAAGTAAGGGAGCTGAAAAGTGCTTGAAATCGGTGCTATACACCCCTAGTGTCTGTCTTAATTTGGTATTGACATTACGGGGGCACTCATTACTCAACTTCATTAATTGTAAACTGCGTCAAAAGCAGTCTGGCAAAGTCCCCGGCCAGTGTTGTAATGCGCATTTGAATATTGCATAGAAAATTCGCAATATAAATGTGATATATGTTAAAACTATTATTATTATTATTATTATTATTATTATTATTATTATTATTATTATTATTATGGTTGCTATCGTAGTCGTAATTACGATGATAACGTTTGCCACCCTTGTCCTGCAGGTGAGCCGTAAAACAGATATACTCGCATTACTTTTTCCAGCTAGAAGGCGAACCCGCAAAAAATACTAACTCAGAAAAACGTCAAACATGATGTAACCGCAACTGAAACGGGCGTTTGTACTTAAGAACGACAAACAACAAAAACAGCTTCGGATAAATAGGATCAAGGGTATTTCGGGGGCTGGACCGTAGTGCAAAAATATATTATATTTTAACATGTTTCTTTCATCCCGAGACAACTTCTTGACGTACAAAAACAATAAAAAATCAGAAATCCTATAATAAAGTTCATATCTTTCTCACGTCCAAAATTACATCTGTACGCGATTAGCTTAATTACAGGGTAACAGGCAGACTTTATTTAAAAGGGGGATTTTATCAGGACGAGATGAAAGATGTTAAGACGGAAGGATGCATAAGATACAGCGTGGGCACTTATGTGTCCGTGGAACGTCACCCTGGTAAACTTGCGACCGACTGTTGGGCATGTCCATATGGTAAGCAAAATACCGCAACATAAATGATTGTTTTGTCGTTAATTGATCACCAGCGGGTGCGTGTACTTGTGTGCGATTTTCTACTATTCCCTTAGTTTTAATTTAAGGGTGGAATATGAAATGTTATGCTGGTTGTACGCTTCGTGCAACTTGTCCTTAAAACTTTTAGTTTATTTTTCCTACGGCAATTTTCATTGAATCAAAAAAGTTTAACTACCACTAAGCCTATATTTTTTTCAGCAAAATTTTCCTTACTTTCCTAATAACATTAACGACAAAATTACACCGACCGTTAACATTAACACCTTCCTGCAGGTTTTTAAAGTTTTAGTTTTGATTCCCATGGCCGGGAAGAGCCGGCGCCTGGGTCCGACGTTTACTGCGACATCATCTCAGGTTGAAGCACATAACCGGAATAGCTCTTTGGTCCAAGTTTTTCATCCTTTTTGTCACGTTTTTATGTATATTTCCGACCCTTTGTGTCTAGTGACTTGGAAATAGAAGATATAGGAAAGCATGAGTTTCGATGATGAAAAAGAGGAGGACTGGTGAACCTTTGGCTGATCAGGAAAGACTACTCGTGACGTAATGTCAAAAACTCACACTCAATGCAAAAGTAACATAATCGACAAAAATCCTTTATTAGGGGGTAGGGGGTAAAAAGCAAAGGTATCCACACGATTACAAAAGAAGTGATACATTCAACAAAAATGTTGTGGTAGGGGGTGAAAAGCAAAACGTAATAAGCTAACTGATACAAAAAGTAGCGCAATCAGCCAAAATGCTTTTGTAGGGGGTATAAACGCAAAAGTAATAAGCTGACTGATTCTAAGAGTATTAACCTACTCAATAAATATGAGAAAAAAGAATGATAAGCTAGCTAATGTGCGACGGTGGCGGTGAGGATGGGTAAAAAGCACAAATTGCTGTAATAGAGGATCATCTTTTGACTTTAATAACATTTTATACCATTTAAACTGCCATACTGATGAATTTTTTAATCGAAAAATACTGTCAACTCACCGATTTTTCTTTTCGTCAATTGTTTAATCATTGAATACAACTTCGTATATATTGCCAATTGAATTGCTTTACATAGTTCTAATATTGGTTGCTTCCTGTTAATGTATTTATTGTTCAACTCCATGAAATTTAGATCCAAGTATTCTAATTTCTTTGTTCTGCTCAATGCTGTATATAATTGTTTCTTGTCCATCCGATTTAAATGAAAAAAACAAAAATGTAATTCTCGTTGATTGTTGTACCTTGGCACTTGTATACTGTGACACAAGAGGCTGCAATGACGTTATCGGTGAATTCGGCTATATAAAAATATTCTCCGTTCACTGTGTAAGTATCATTCATTATATTTTCAATTATGAACTCGATAGTATTGAAGATTTGCTTGTTTTTGATATTCTGTGTCGCTATTATTGGCATACCTTCGCAAATATAGTATGTCTCCTTTTTGTTACTGTATTTAATTCTAGTGGGATTCAAATAGCATATATTTTTGTAGTATTTGCATGTCAATATCTTACCATTCTTTACGAATTTGGCTAGCATTTTATGTGTTTTTTTTTTTTTTATTATTTAAACATATTTATTTAAAGAAGTTCGCCCCAAGAGCATACACTTTGCTCATCTAGGGGGCTCACTTCTAAATAAATTTTACATTAATAAAGAATGCATAAGGGCCAGACAATCACGAAAATGCTGAAAAGAGGTCAAAAGTGTTAATCGCCTTTCTTGAAACGCTTACTATCAGTAATAAATCTTTGCACATGAAAAAACAATTCCTTGTTCTTATCTAATGTCAAAAGAGATGAACCATTTAAAAAACTATTCAATAACATTGAATCGGAAGTATTTGACCACCTTTCGGCAAAACGAGTTGCAGCACAAGTGAGCTGATGAGATCTTAAGGCAGCATAAAAAGGCATTTAATCAAATAGTGTTTAACAGTCTCATAATCGGCTCCACAAAGACAGGCTGGAGAAACTTTTTTGCCTATTCTAAACAGATAATAATTAAGTGCACATGCATCAAGCCGCAGGCGAGTATGTAATACTGAGGAATATCTATCTATTGAAAAGTCAAACAGGGTATTATAAGGCACTATATCGAAATAAATTTTCAATTCTTTTTTAAAAGACCCTATTGACTCTGTATTTTGTATTTCTGTATTGAGTTGATTCCATAAAGCAAAAGCGGATGGGAAAAAAGAATTTCTGAAACGTTCAGTGCGAGTAGCAAAAACTGAAAAATTAATAGAGGAACGCAAGGAATAATGTGTTCTTTTGAAAAACTTGAGACGGTAGCAAATCAAAAAGGAAAGCTGGACAATACATACTCCATTACAGGCCGGACTAAAGACTTATATAGCCTGCAGAGGGTTTGCCTATCGACTTTAAACCGGATCCCTTTTAGCATATTGAGCCTCTTACAAGCTTTCTCATAAATTTGAAGCACATGGGGCTTCCAAGAGAGATTATTAGTTAGTGTGACACCTAAATGTTTATGCTGGGAAACCTCCTCGATAGGAGTTCCATCAAAAAGAAGAACCGGATGAGAAGGCTTGTTGCATTTCGTAGAAAAAGTCATACATTTCGTCTTGGAAGGATTGATTGTAACAAACCATTTCAAAGCCCACTCTTTAATTGAATTCAAATCATCCTAAAGTTTAGAAAAAGAAGGAGCTGGGTCTTCCACAACATCGAAAAGAGAGGTGTCGTCAGCATAAAGTAAACAATCAGATTTAATATTTTGGGTTATATCATTAATATGAATTTTAAAAAGAAGAGGACCAAGCACAGAGCCTTGAGGCACCCCAGCTTTTACATTTGTCCATTCAGAAGACTGGCCATCGATGATTACACGTTGCTTATGATCGGATAAATAACTTTTAAACCAGGCTAATAAGGGATCTCTGGCGCCAATTGACTTAAGTTTGAAAAGCAAACCATCATGCCATACACGATCGAAAGCTTTACTAATATCGAGGTAGATCATTCTAACCTCTTTGCCATGCTCGAGCGCTTCATGCGTTTTGTGAACTAAATAGAGCAATTGATTGACAGTAGAATCGCCTGGCCTAAAGCCAGACTGTACCGGATTTAGAAAACCAATACTCAGAAAAAAAATTATAAAGCCTAATAAAAACGACCTTTTCTAGTACCTTAGATAATGAATTAAGCAGGGAAACTGGGCGATAGTTCGATTTACACTGGCGATCGTCTTTTTTAAATAAAGGAATAACATTGGCCAACTTCCACTGTGCAGGGAAAACCCCGCGCTGAAGAGAAAGATTGCTGAACAATGAAAAAGCGCGAGCAAAACCATCCGTGCTTATTTTTATAATTCTATTGCCGATGCCGTCAGGTCCACAAGCTTCACCTACATCAAGAGTCAAAAATAAATCTCGAATTTCTCTTTCAGAAGTAGTAATATAAGATAATATTTCCGCAGTTTGATAAAAATTAGCATCACATGATCAGGCAGAGCAGCAGAGCTATCATCAACAGTACTTTGACTTGCGAAGTATTCATTGAGTAAATTTGCCTTATCTCTCGCATCAGAAATAACATCACGACCTTCAATTAAAGATGGGATCGAAGTCATCATTTTCTGACCATAAATAGACTTAATGAGGCCCCACCATTTCTTGGAGCCAATATTAGGATCAGATAACTTTGTATTGAGGTCGGAATAATATCTCGATTTATTACATTTAAGTAACGAAGTAGTAAAATTGCGTTGACGTCTGTACCTATCCCAAGACAAAAGTGATCTATTTTTGCAGTAAGCTTTAAGAAGTCTGTCGCGTTTCCTAATTGCTATGCGCACATCGCTATTCATCCACGGTTTATCATTCGGCCGAATCATGACCAACTTAGGCCCGGTTCAAACGTCGAACTTCTCATGTGCCGAATCTAATGCAAATGAGCGAAAACAATAGATTTTTCCCATTTGCATTAGATTCGGTACATGAGAAGTTCGACGTTTGAAACCGGCCTTACAAGTAACATACTTTACGATTGTGGTATGGAATAAAGAAAACCAGTCCTCAAATACGGCATCAACATCAAAGTGATTTTCTAAAATAATTTCCCAATCACAATTACTCAGACACGAATTCAAGGTCTCAACATCGACATTCGCAAAATTCCAGACTTTGCGTGTAAAACATTTGCGCTTCTGTAAAGAAATATCAATTTTCCCAAAAATAAAACAATGATCGCAATTAGCAGGCGGGCTGAAAGTTCCCGAGTTAACAAAGAAACCCGGCGAATTAGTAATTATCAAATCAAGGATTGTCTCACCAGATTCTGTTATTCTAGTTGATTCGCTAATTATCTGAGAAAGATTATTACATTCCAACCAACGATAAAGCAAGGAGCCAAAATCACTGCACGCTGAAGGATTTCCCGGGTCGTAATGGCCATTAAAATCACCCAATAAAACAACAAATGTATTGGGTTCAAGACCGATTTGATCGAAACACGCTTGTAGATTGTTCAAAAAACTAATATTCAAATAATTGTGAGAGTACTCCGGTCTATAACATACGCCACAAAGCAGCTTTACTGATTTAACTTTCACCTCAACCCAGAGTAGCTCAAAATCGCTGTTTTCAAGATCAAAACGCCTCTTGGGAGAAAATTCAGAAGCTACATATAAAGCAACACCCCCTGCACGCCGATTATCAGAGCGGTCCAAACGAAACAAAGGATAATAACCAGGAAGATTATAAAGCTCATTAGAAATAGATTCTTTCAGCAATGTTTCAGTAATGGAAAAAATATGGAAATGTTCGCGGAAAATAACTGAAGTGATCTCCTCGAACTTATTCACAATACTAGAATCCGAGCGAGAAATATTGATACTGCGCGCATTTAAATGCCCAACTTCAGAGCAATTGAGCGATTCGGTCCAGGATTTAATTCAATGTCCGAGCACATTAAAAAAATATAGCAAGCAGCACTGCCACATGAAAACAAAATAGAAGGCTACACGCCGGTAAAAAAACTTATCCTTATATTAAGATTTGAGATTATAACAGAATTATAGAGCCCGATGGCTGCCCTATAGATATTCAAACTAACCCCCATTTGATATTAGCGATAAATATAATAAACTGCCCACCTGTTGCTGCATAACAACAAAACACATAGCGAAAAACAGAAACATAAAATGAGATGAAATAAAATGCTCAAAGCCCCAGCGTCCAGTCATCAACACTCTTCTCACTCATCTTCCTCCTCCAGGGTATCAACTAGGCCAAATTTTAGCAAGTCCTTCTTACTTTTGACGCGGTGAATCTTATCGTCTGCACTACGAACTATAATCTTTCCATCAATTGAGTAGACTTTCGAGCTTTCCCCACAGGATTTATGGCATTGCTTTAATAACCTGAGATTCTCGCGCGTAAGATCTTCGTTAATATAGATCTTCTCCTCCACGAGGTTCTTGCGACTTGCGAAATTTCATCTTGGTTGAATGGCCTCTCAACTTGGCAATAATAGCTCGAGGTCCCGCTTCGCCGGCAGTGTTTTGCTTACCTACACGGTGAACCCGATCCAACTCTTCTCTAGTGCACATAATGTTAAGTTTCCCCTGACACAAATTAAGAATAATTTCATAACAATCCTCACCCTGAACTTCGGGTATCCCAAAAATTCGAATATTATTTCTACGGCTGTACTGCTCATTGTCAGTTGCCTTCTGGGTTACCGTGTCCAGCAAAGACTTTAACTTGACTACCTCCTCTTTCAAATCCTCGACCTCCATGCGAATGGCACCAACAGCGGCCTCCACTGCTCCTGAAATAGTATCTTTAAATAACGTGCTATTCGCCATATAAACATCGACTCCCTTAGCAAAAGCCACGGCATCCTCATCAACTGTTGAAGTTGAAGATAATTTAGCTCTCGCACCTGCCGAGGCCGCCATTTTGTGTGCAACTAAATGCGAGCTTCTCGAGTCAAAAGAAAAAATAAAAAAAAAAATTTACCACATAAGATAGCCCGGGACAGCAGGAAAGTTTCTAACTTCTGTAGGACGCCGAGAACTCAGAAAAAGCCTAGAATTTCAGCATATTTCAGCATATAACACGGAGCTAACAAACTCACGTCCAACCCTCACACGCTCCACGTGAAGTTTCTTTCGTATCTAGATGAATCCTCTGTGTACTCCAGAGTTATAATTTTTGGACACATTTCTTTCACCGTTTTTGAATGTAAATAAACAGAATGAATTTGACTTCCAGATTCGGCAGGTTCACATTGGTTAGGGTGTCCAAATGTAGAACATTGCGAATGCCTTATTAAAATAATCGTCAACCACTTATTCAGAACCATAGTAAACTCTTCCATAAAAATGGTTGTCCCATTCAGACTTTTTATATCTCGTCCTTTCCATTCACAAAGTATTAAATCAAACGTGAAACAGGAATCCTTTGGATCACTGTATTCCATTTCTTCCTCTGCATCACTGTCAAACTGAAACTCATTATGACGCTTTTTTCATTCATTCTTTGCGTTATTCTGTTCTTGACATTTTCAATTGCCTTAGAATAAAACAATAGGACAATTCATTAACATTTCACACAGTGTTTCTCAAAATAATTCAGTTTCGATTCTGTTACGTACGCGTTTTCGATTTTGTCAGTACTAAATTCAACATCGTTTTCATTTTCGAACAATATCCTGGGCCTCTTCACCTAAATACCAACCGTATTGTAAGCGTATCAGATAGAATTTGTCCCTTGGCATTCTCTTACCAGTTGAAAACATTTCAAAATAGCCTGTGGCACAACGAAGCGGTTGATACTTGTGCTATCTGCTCACATGTTAAGCTTTCTTAGCCCTTGATGATGAGCTCCGGCACCAGCAAATGACCCAGAACACAGTAATTTAGCATTACCAGAAATCCGCGTCACGTTTATCAGGAGATAATTTATTCATGCGTCACGCGGCCTTTATCACACTAGAAAGTCCAATGCTTTTTACTTATTTTCTTGTGGAACAAATATCCGACAGTTTGCAATACGCTTTCAAGGACCTAAATTGTTTAATTCTTTCAATTCAGAAATTCAGAATGCTGACAGCTTTTCTCAATTTAAGTCTAAATTAAAAACTTTTCCTGAACTGACTTATTTTGTTTGTTTGTTTGTTTGTGTTCTCGCTTTTTAACCTAAATGTGCTTCCAAATTAATTAAGACACGCCTAAATTATCATTTTATAGTTGTATATTTGTTTGTTTTGTTTTGTTTTGTTTCGTTGTTGTTGTTGTTTTTTTTTTTTGAGGTGCCCGAGTGGGCATCCTCGCCAAATGCTTTTCTTTTATCGATTATTTAATATCTCTTGTAGTTTAATATATATATATATATATATATATATATATATATATATATATATATATATATATATATATATATATATCGTAATTTAAAAGAACAATACGTGGCAAAAAATAAACTGAACTGAACTGAACTAAAAATGGCCGCCGGATTTACTAAATAATGTATGGATTTCAAGAGAAAACTTCAGATAAATTTATCGGTGGCAATGCTGGTTATTTTCCGCACGTCGCATATGATTTATAAACGTTTAGCGGATCGGGAGTGTTCTGTGTTGTTATTTAGACTGAAAACGTTAAGCAACTTCAAACAATATTCAATTGAAAAAACTTCGGTTACTGACCCCTATAAAGTTATCATTTTAGTCAGATTATCAGATCATTTTAGTCAAATTACTCACCTTTAATACAAATTTTGCAATACATTTCCTCCTTCTGACAATCTTCCGCACGTTTGAGTAATATTACTAGGGAATGAGCTTTTCAAAATAGCCGCTTTTAACCTGTTCTGTGAAGGATAAGTCCAGATAAAATCACAACTAAAAGGTGCAAAATTCGCAACTAGTCGATATTAGGCTTCATTGAGCAAAGCACTCCCCTGAGAAATAAAGTAACAGTTTATGCTCGTTCTCCATACTCGCAATCCATTATTGACATATTCAGTTTGACTCAGTCACCAAGCCTTTTTTTGCGTAAGTCCGCTGATGTAAAGAATTGCCTTAATTTAGTCGCTCTCGACGCCTTCGATTAAAAGCCGCCATCTTGCAAACTCGCGTGTCTAGCGTGCAATCGCGCGGGAGCAAAATGTCGCCGATTTCTGGTAATGGGGCAATTTTGACCCATTCCAAGGTACATTATTTATTTATTTATTTTTATTTTTATTTTATTTTATTTGCCACACTAATTACAAAAATATAGGAAAAGAAGAGGAAAAAAAAAAAAAGAAGTGGCGAGGAGACCTAACAGAAACTATAGGAGCTTATGAGAGGTTAGGCTTCCTCGAACTATGAGCTAGAGCTGTTTCACATCAATTGAAGAAAAGAAGGCGAAAAGTCGAAGATGGAAAGATTTATAAACTGTTTCCATACTTACTCAATAATTTAATCTTCAGTTTTTTCTTAAAAGAGGAGAGGGATTCAGAGTTGATGATCTTGTTGTCAAGTGAATTAAAAAACTTAGGCCCTTGAAAAAAGGGCGAGAACTTTTTCGTGTTTGTACGACAATACGGTAGACGGTAGGCCTGGGAATTTCTTGTATTGTAAGAGTGGAATTGATTGCTTTGAGAGAAATTGTTATTAAACTTTGGAGGTAAGAATGAATTTTTGCAAGAATACATAAATTGGCCCAGTTGAAGCAAATGGATATCATTAAATTTTAGTATACCGAGGTCCTTAAAGATGGGGTCAGTATGAGCATTAAAATGTGATTTATTAATAATTCTAATAATGCGCTTTTGCAGGATAACAAGGCGGCGGAGATTGGTTTTATAGGTCGAAGCCCAAACGATATTGCAGTAGTAAAAATAAGGATAGATTAAGGAATAGTAGAGCATACGTAAAGACGATTTAGGAAGAAAGAAGCTGCATCTAGATATTATACCGACTGACTTCGCAACTTTACTTGCAACGTGAGATATTTCCGACTTCCAATTTAGGTTTTCATCCAAAATTACGCCTAGAAAATTTGTCTCCTTTACTTTAACAATATCTTGATTATCTATATACTTATTTGAATATTACAAATTGAACGCTTTTGTCTTGGTTTAAAGACCATAAATTTAGTCTTTTTAAGATTTAGAGAAAGCTTGTTTGCTTTAAACCAGATTGACAGTTTGTCCATCTCAAGGTTTAACATATCTGAGAGATAGTTCAGATCCTTATGTGACATGAATACATTGGTATCGTCAGCGAACAATATCAGATTTAATAGATTAGAAGCATTGTTGATGTCGTTAATGTACAGTAAGAAAAATAGTGGTCCGAGGATGGAACCCTGAGGGACCCCACAAGAGATTTCATTTGTTAACGAACGGTGGCCATTATATTCAACATATTGCTTTCTGTTTGAAAAGTAACTTCTTATCCAGTCCAGCGCTAAGCCACGAATACCGTAATGTTCGAGTTTATCAAAAAGGATGATATGATTTACAGTGTCAAAGGCTTTTGAGAGGTCAAGAAAAATACCTACGGAAAATTCACCTCGGTCAAAGGCAGTGGAGATCTTATCATGCAAGTCGATTAGCGCGAGTGCAGTGGAATGGTTTTTCCTGAAGCCGTATTGGTTACTACAGAGGTTGAAGTTCATCAGATATTGCATTAAACGATTATAGATAACTCTTTCAAAGAATTTTGAAAAGCTGGGAAGCACCGAGATAGGTCGGTAGTTGGTGAAAAGCGACTGATCATCAGATTTAAAAATAGGTATCACGCGAGCGATTTTCATTTCATCGGGAACAATACCATGCTGGATTGACAAGTTTATGATATGGGTGAGTGGCTCAGAAACAAGTAGAATGGACTCCTTAATGACTGTCATTGGAATCTGGTCGTAGCCAGCTGCTTTGCCTGAAAGAAAAGTTTTCGCAATCTCAGTGATCTCATCTTGAATTGTAGGGTTGAAGAATATTGACTGTGTAAAGGAACCATTAAGAAAACAACGGTGTGAAGCTGACGACTGTATACCCCTTGCTAAACTAGAACCGATGCTTGAAAAATAACTACAAAACTTGTTGGCAATTTCGACAGGATCAGTAACTTCACGATTATCAGCTTTAAATGTTGAGCATCTATTGGAATTTCTTTTGCTTCTGTTTAGAATTTAATTTAAAACTTTCCAAGTAGCACGAGAATTAGATTGAACGTTATTCAATTTCTTCTCGTAGTATAGACGTTTTGCTGTCCGTAGAGAATGATTTAATTTGTTTTAATAACTATTGTAAACTGATTGACGATCCATTGTTGGATTTCGCAGATATTTTTTATAAGGCCTATTTTTCTTCCTAATACACTTAATAAGCGCATTGGATAGCCACGGTTTATTTAAACGGCACTGTTTTCTAGTTAATTTTTTTTACAGGGAAGCACACATTATAACTTTCAGAATACTTCTTTATAAAGCTATTTTACGCGTTTTGGGGGTCATGATAACCATCAAGGGAGGACCAGGTAATTTGTTTTAGCGTTTCGAGAAAACTCGCTAAGTTTTGTTTATTGTTGTCTCGAATGACCACTGGGTCATGAGCGTGGCTGTTGGAAGAGTAATTATTTGAATGAATCGAAAAAACAGGTAAGTGATCAGAGATATCAGTAATCAATAAGCCACTTCTCGAGTGATCAAAAAATGTGCTTGCGAAAATGTTATCTAGCAATGTTGCGGTGTGAGAAGTTATTCGGGTGGGACGTGTTATCATGGGAATGATAACCGACCAGAGAGTGAGTTCAGCTGTCACGTGACAATATATATGCATAACAATACCCAGTCCTCGATAAAAAAAAATCTTTGGAGAAATAAGAGTTTTAAGAACCGCCACCCCCAACTCACTTTTAGCAAAAAATATGATTTCCATACATTTTCTAGGGTACCATACCACCTTAATTTCCCTTCTCTGACTAGCACTATTGGTTTCACGGCTGTCCGGATCCCTGATTTTCCATACGCCCGAAGGGCGGCAGAAGGGTAGGGAAGGAAAGATTTTGTTGAATAGGAATGTATCGCTGTCCAGGAACTTGAAAATAGTTGAATGGATAATTTTGTCCTATTAAAATAATGTGTGTTGAAGTTAAATAAATATTCTTGCTGAGGCTAGATAGATACTTTTGTTGCACGAAAATAATTTGCGTTCAGAAGTCAACTAAATATTCTCGTTGCACGAAAACAACGTGTGTTGAAGTGGAATAGATATTCTTGTTGCACAAAAAGAATTTGTGTTGCAGTTGAAAATTTCGTGTTCTTCTTGAATAAATATCAGCTGTTGAAAATAAACATAGATTGTTGCAAATAAATATCGGCATTGTTGAACACAGCAAACAACGGCCAACCATTTGTTCCTTCTCCTAACACACTCCGAACGATGATAACCGAAAAGAGGTATCCTACGCATTGCTATTCCATTTTCTGGGTCACTTGCGTTGTTGCCGTCTTAAAGGGAACCAGTCGTGTATAATATTAACACCTCAAATTGCTCCAAACCGTTCAAAGAATCCAGATAAATATGTATAATCTTATAGATCGCAACCATTTTCCAGAAAATGGAGTATATTGCTATATAACGCCACTAAACGTTCCACCTTATTTTGAGATATGTTATATTGTATATGTATTACTAAATGTCTCACCTTATTTGGAGTATCCATTCCAGTGATAACCATTTCTCTGTTTAAGCTCATTTACGCGCGAAAGGAAACCCCTGAGATGACATCACAATTCAAACTCTGCCCACCCATTCTCCTAAATTGTTGTCCATGGGTCAAAAAGGCGCAAAATTTTAAAAAATATGAAAGGCCACAACATCCGAAGGAAAAACGCTAAAGCAAAAAGTTTCTTAACAGATTAATTAGGACAATAGGGAGATTTTATCTGCCCAAAAAGGGGGTTAGTGGCACTAATAAAGGACTAAAACAGGCAAATTATAAATGTAAGGTGAAATGATTTTGATTTATAAGGATAAGTCATAACGTGGGACGTTTTTTCCTTACTCTTGCACGTCTACTTAGCATCAATATAGTCTGTGTCGATAAAGTCAAGAGGATATCACGTCAGCAAATTAAAATAAATAATAGAAAGCTTAAATACTAAATGGTATGTACTTAAAGATACGTTAAATTAGATAGGTCATCTTGGAGCCTAAATTTATGAATATCTGGTAGTCCTAGGAACCAACGAATAAAAGTAAAATTTCTTCTTATAAAATACGAGAAATTTCTGAGACAGAAAAACTTGGTAGTATGTAAACTGTCTTAGTCTTTTCTTCAATAAAACACAAGTGATTAAGGAATATTTTCCGCAGCTGATTACCCTCTGATTGCTAAAAACTGCAGTGAAATAAATATACGTCTTTGCTGTTAATTAATAATTGAAAATCCTTTGGACAGGAACGTTATCCAGTGAGGCCGCTGGTTACCGTGCTTGCAAATGCCGCCAAAATTTCTATCGCCTCGATCGATTTGGGTCCTGCACACCATGTCCAGCTCATGGTTTTGTCTGCGAGAACGACAGCAGTATTGGAGCCCAACTATTTCTGGAAATGTAGGAACCAATCGAAGAAGAACGTTTATAAGAGTTTCGTTGGCACTATACACATCCTAGGCGCGGAATATACTAAAACGCTCTCCGCATTTAGAGGTTTATTACCAAAACCAATCAAATGTCCGTATGTTGGCTCCAGCATGGGAGGCATTGATGCAGAATGTCACGAGGGATACCGAGGAGACTTGTGTGCCACTTGTGCCAATGGCTACTACTTGCGATTTCACACCTGCCTGAAATGTCCGCGGTTAATTCTTTCTAAAATTTCATCGGTTGTAGTTATTGGCGTCTTTGTTGTAGTTTTTCTGATGGTTCCATAAGGAGAGTCAAGGAAAACAGAGAACGATCGTACTGTCGCAGATGTCAGCATATCGTGCTTCAAAATCGTCATCGGATTTTATCAAGTCATTGCTGGTATTTTCTCGGCATTGGCCAGGGTACAGTGGCCGACTTTAAAATTGGTTGAGGGAAACATCCTTCAGATTGCTCGACTGAGCTGCGTTTATCCTCAACTACGAATGGACCAGTTCTTAAAATTCAATTTGGTTCTTTCGTCAAATACCTCAATTCTCTCTCTATTTTTCTTTTTATTTCTTCCTTAAAAGGCGCCACATCCTGAATAAACAAGATTGTCCCTGTAGTGAAAAGCTACGAGCAGTGTCTAGTTTGAAAAAGTCTTGCTATCGAAATATTTTCTTGTTTCTACTGGCCTCTTATCCAATAACAAGTAAAACGATCATCCAAATTCTGCCTTTGCCAGGAGCGTGTGTTACACAATGCTTCACAGATGACAAAAGTTCATCCATTTCCCTTCTGAGGGCTTATTACTCCATCCAATGTTTCACCGCCCGACACAAGCTGTATTGGCCCATTGCTGCTTTCTTTTCTTTGTATCTTTTGGAATTTCCTTTACTGATGCTGATTCTTATTTACAAATACAGAGAATCACCGCCTGATAAAGAAATTGCATTTGGGTTGAAGGTGTTCTGTGAAAACTATAAAAAAAAAATTCTGGTTTGGGGGTAACAGAGATGTATCGTAAACTGATATTAATCTCGTTAATATCTCTTTCTGGACCTAATAGCCTTACTCAGATTGGTCTTAAGGCCCGGCCAAACGGATCCAACATGTTGATGCAACATCGTCCAACATTGTTGAATCCAACATGTTGCACTCGTTTGGCCACCATGTTGCACGATGTTGCATGATGTTGGATGATGTTGGACGAAGTTTGATATCCATCAAACATCGTCTTCAACATCATCCAAAATTTTTTTTGTTCTGAGGTGTGAACAACAATGTTGCATTCGTTTGGCCGCTGTTTTCAACAATGTTGAATGCGCGCCTGCCCACTAAGCTTATACTTGCTTCGCGCGTTGCTGCGTGTGTGAAAAAAAAAAAAAACAGTATCATGAACGAGCAAAGTTTTCAATCTCTCGACGAAGAGAACTCTAACACAAGTGATCTCTCTTTAAAAAGAAAGCGAAAGGGAAAAGGAGTAGCTGTAGCTGTAGACCAGCGAAAGCGAGAAGATTGTCTTACGCGGAGGTCGAAAGGCTTAAGCCTGGTTTTCACTAGCAACGTAAGCACAAGCGCAAGCATACGTAGCTTATGCTAAGTGAAAACAAACACTACGCAAGCGAACGCAAGCATAAGCGCAAACACAAGGAAATGGAAAAATTTTGATCCTTGCGCTCAGTGCTTGCGCTTATGCTTATGCTTGCGTTAAGCCCGTTTTCATAGTAAAATAAGCGCTATTGTGCTTGCGCTTATGCTTGCGTTTGTGTTTGAGTCGCTAGTGAAAACCAAGCTTTACGTACAGTTATCGGTCTCGCAGCATTTTCTGGGCTACCAAAGACAATGGCCGTTTTTATACTAGAGCCGTATAATCCGTCTGGGACGAACTTGGTCAAACATTTGTAGTGCGTCTGTTTAGTTCGACTAGTGTAAAGACGGGCACAAGACGCATTATGCGTCAAGACGAACTATCTTGTTTAGTGCGTCTTTCAAGACAAACTAAAGCGGATAGTTCGTCTAGACGCATAATGCGTGTTGTGCCCGTCTTTATACTAGTCGAACTACACAGACGCACTAGAAATGTTTGTCCAAATTCGTCCGAGACGGATTAATATGCGTCTCATGTAGTTCGTCCCGTCTTTACACTACTCGGATAAAATGACAGACGCATAATTCGTCTGGACGGATAATGCGTCTCTAGCATAAAAAGGGCCAATATTGCACGGTTTCTTGGTAAATTTTGGTCCCAATCCCTTGAGATCAAGTGTTGAATCCAACATGTTGCACTCGTTTGGCCACCTCGTTCAACACTGTGCAACATCGTCCAACAATGTTGGATGATGTTGCACTCGTTTGGCCGGGCCTTTACTGTGTTTGTGGTGAGTGCGTTGGGAGTGAGCTACACTTTCTTTCGCCCATTAAATCACAAGTTTGAAGATCGATTGCAAACCTTTGTGCTGTGGGTCATCTTCTTTGATGTGTGCCATGACATCGAACGAAACCTGGAAGAAAGCAACTCTATGTTTGTAAATGTCCTGTTCGTGATTTTAAATGCTTTAGTGTTGATTTTTGCTTTGGCTAAGTGTAATTTATATTGTAGCTTTAAGCATCTACATAATTTTGCCCAGAAAATTGTGAGGTATAGTTGCAGTTCTCAAAACTTGGTCCACACAGCATTGGATCCATTTATGTCTTGTTATGTTTAGAAAAGAGAAAAATATTTCGTGAGAACTACGAAATACTAGTGAACTAGTTTAACAATTAGGAATATTTATTTTATCAACGGAGTTGATAATGTAAATTGACCACCGTACAGGGATTCGATTAGCTGACGTTTCGAGCGTCAGGCCTTCGTCGTTAGCCCTTCCGACGAAGGGCTATCGTTCGAAACGTCAGCTAATCGAATCCCTGTAGGGTGGTCAATTTACATTATCAACCCTGTTGATAAACCAAATGTCCGTCTTTCACTCCCCACCGACGAAGCACCACTGTTTCTTTAGAAACTAATCTCCTTTATTCATTTTTAGTTTGATAAGGGATTGTTATTTAAGGTCTTGCTCAAGGCTTGATTTGGTGATGATTATTAATCTCAAACTTCACCATTTTCATATTTAATTTACTCTAGGTGTTCGTTTCTGGAGTAATGCACGAAAGCTGTTTCAAGTAATAGCCGTGAACAATGATCGTTTCCAGGTCATGGGATACAGATAGTCCACAGGTAGTACACTATTTGGAAAGTGTACGAGCAAAAGATTAAAATATGAAACTGTTATTCTATTGACTCGTACCTCGACGGTGCTGTTTGTTCACGAGGGACAATGCCATAGCAGATACCTTTTCGGCTCACCAGTGATTGTTTAAAACGGTGGGAAGTTTGGCCTTGAAAAAGAAATGATTGTCTGCCAAGCAGTTCTAAGGGATCTTAAGCACACAGCATGGTCCGGTCGGACGGTAAGTAGAAGATATGTATGAGATGAATATTTCATGAGGTGTTTGCTTGAAACAGCGTTCGTCGGGCACTTGAACTAACGTACTGGTGGCTAATTACAAGACAAACATAAAATATACTCATGGTATGCTTTATCGATCACAGAAGTAATCCTTTGACGTTATTATTAAGCATGGCCTTATAATCTTCATAATCTTTAACCTTGAGCCGAATAACGGAATACAGTGAATGAATTCTCTCAATTCATAATTTACGGCAATTATTATTGCTACACGGTTCTACAAATGTTACCTTAGCCGTTTGTCGGTCACAGATCATGCCAACCAATTCACTATTTCCTTGAATGATTTATGTTTTATAGAGGAATGATGGTCAATTTTTTCATTGTCCTTTTTTTCTTTCAGCTAAGGCTGCTCTTTATGCGAAGCGTTTTTGGAAAAGTGCTTTCTTGTGTCTAGTAAGTTGCTTGGTGTTACTTTCTCGAGGGTTTGCGTCTCTGAGACGAAGAGTAGCTGCTTTCATGTTCACAAGATCGAGGAGAGACTCGTTACAAGCATAGTCAACTTTGCTGTGAATTTTGCATCAGAGTTTCACTGTCTTTTTGCTAATTCCTATTCGAGTAATCATTGACTAATGATGTTTAATTAACTAGTGACAAAGATATCGAGTTTCCTTCACAAGCGAGCGCGTGGCCTAGTGTCTCATCTTTTATCAGATCCGGGGACGAGGAGTACTGCCATATTCCCTCCGAAATCATTAAATTGCAGGGAGATTGGCAAAGCGACGCATATCTCGTTTATTTAGAGATATCTCAGCAGCAGAAACAGCGCGCTGGTTAAGCTATGGCAGACAAGGTTCGGGCTATGTTTCCAGCATAATTATCCCTTATTAGGTATTTGTTATCTTTCTCTTTACTTTGTTTTCGTTTTCTACTCACTTTACCCATTCTCCTTTCCTCCTCTTCAGGTTGGGCATTTTGGCGTTCCTGTTTATTGTGTAGTATTTTGTTCAGCAGATTTTACACTGTACAATAAACTCATTTTGCCCAAACTCTTGTGTCGTCTTGGTAACGTGGGTTGATTTCGTTTTATTCAAATTAACAGTACAACACTATGTAGTCAGCTTTTAATGTATAAAGCAAAGAAACGAGCATATTAGAAAAGTTGTTTTTAGCCTTGTTTGGCCTCATGGTTTTTAAAGGAGTATATTTGTTCGGGCGTCTACCAGGTCCCAAACTACTGACCGTGTTCGATCTGCTGTCCCTTCAGCAGAGCAATAAGCTGAAGGACGACATCCGCGTTTTTCTACGTAATGTTTTGTAATTTCCCGAGGTAGGAGGTCGAGTCGATCTCGTTATTCCATATAAGGAGTTACCAGAGAGATTTTGCTGGTCCAAAAGACCGAAGGCTCTATCGTTCTTGTCACGCTAGCTGATGCTTGTTTTTCAGCGATCACTCTGCCTTGTATTCGAGTAAGTATTTCATTTATGTGTGTTTTACGGGCCATTTGCTATCTCAGAAGTCCCCTGCTTGGTAAGCTAAAGCTGAGTTGGCGGGTAGAGGCAATCCTCTCAAAGAAGACAGGGGTGAAAAAAACAATTCACAGAAAGTGTGCTGCTGAAAGTGTTTTAGCGAGCGAGCCACGATCGATTCACGAGCGAGGTTTTCTCTCAGCCCGTTCTTTGAAAGCATTCTGGGACCTTGCATGGCAATTTTGGCGAGATTCGACGTACATATGGTCACTGGATGTCTGGACAGTTCTAAACAATAGCTGAAATATAACCTGGTGGACTTCCATACATGCCGCCGTTATGCAAGAATTTCCCAGAACTCCTTTGGGTCACTAACGCGAAAATTACAGACCAGTGACAGCAACTGCAATCAAATAGCGCTATCCACGTCGCACTTAAGAAGTGAGCAGAAAAATGTGAAACATCTTGCAAGAAGTGGTTTTGCAATTTACTGCTAGATTGGACTTTAAGCTTCAAATGCTTTTTTGTCTTAAAAACTTCAAGACAAAGTTGCATATTTTTTGATGTTGTCCGGTCCGAGGACATTCTAAGCCAACATTTTTGGTTGGCAACAGAATGAACGGTCATATCCCATGAAAATTGATAGTCTGCGGATGGTAAAGTCTAAAAAAATGTGCATTTGGCAATAACAATCAACCATAGACCGGGAATTGGGAAAGTGGCAGGTTTTTAAAGCATCGGGTCGATATGGACCCATAAATGGTAGAGCGTAAGAGACTGAATTGAGTTAACACTGGATTTTCGCTGAAAACTTTGAATGGGTGTGAAATCGATAAACAGTACATCGTTCATTAATCTCCACATCCACTCTTTAGGGGGAAACAGGTATTGAGCCCTCTCTTTTAATTCCCTTCTTCCCCACTCACCTTTGCAACCATCAGATAAAGAACAGACGCCCTTCTTTATTAATCAATAATTTGCTTTTGACCTTCTTTTGCTTGATTCCCATCTTTATGCGCTTTAAATCCACTTTGCTCCCTAATAGCCCAATCTCGATACATTTAATAATAACAGACTGGTAACGAAAATCGGACACCGAAACAAGACTCTGAGGAATAGATCGGTTGGTTTTCTTTAGAGTATAATGGACTGTTCCTTTGGTTTGCCCGTTTTTCTCAGCTCAAAGAGACAGATCGAAGCCAATTTAAATTAACAAGGAAGTGTAACATTCCTCGTTAATATGAAAACGTCTACAGAATGGGGTGAAGGCGATCCTAAATATTTTCAGTGAGCTCCAAAATTTTGGCTTCCCTTCGAACGTTTCTTCAAGAAAGAGGAATTCAGGCATCCTCGGAAGGCAAGGGTAAAAGAAAGGCCGAGTTAGTTGAACTGGCGTTTACTGGAACCTATTCCCCCTTTACTACTCATTCTATGAAACTTGCGAAAGTGTTCGATGGTGAAAGCGAGAATGAGATGGCAATATATCATGTCCGAATTACTTACTACAGAAAAGGGTGGTTTGCCAGAACCAGCATCGATAGTGAATTGAAACAGGAACTTCCCACCAATCAATAATTTGCTTTTGACCTTCTACTGCTTGATTCCCATCTTCATGCGCTTTAAATCCACTTTACATCCTAATAGCCCAATTTCGATACATTTGATAATAGAGACTTAGGAATAGATATGTTGGTTTTCTTTAGAGTGTGATGGACTGTCCCTTTGGTATGTCCGTTTTTCTCGGTTCATCGGGGCTGAACGAAGCCACTTTAAATTAACAAAACGTTCTGACAGTCATCGTTAATATGGACACGTCTGAAGAAGGGGCGGAAAGGGATCTTAAATATTTTCAGTCAGCACGCCTTCGAACGATTCTTCGAGAAAGAGGAATTCTGGCATCCTCAGAATGCAAGGGTAAAAGAAAGGCCGTATTAGTTGAACTGGCGTTTACCGCTCATTCTAGGAAACTTGCGAAGGTATCCGATGTGAGAATGAGAATGGAAATCATAGCCGAATTACTGATTACGGAAAAGGGTGGTTTGCCAGAACCAGCAGCAATAGTGAATTGAAACAGGAACTTCTCACTCTTTCCGGAAGTCATTTTCCCTGATATCTGCAACTATATCTTCTTGCAAAGACCAACGAGTATTCAGCACAAAACCTAAAATCTTTTTAAAATCCCTGTTCAGCCATGCACTCTCTCTTTCGACTGACAAAACGCTCGTAGCGCACTTCTCGTCTTCTTCCATACAGAAGGGTCAGAAATAGTCGGATAGTAGCCTTGACGGGCTTTATACGACCAGAGATGGTTTCAGTTTCCATAAAATGCAGTGAACAGATTCTTGGATCGAGGAGTCTTGAATTTATCATAAGTCGCCTGCAAAAAACGTCCCACCACTTATGAACCCTTGGGCTCAAAGGAAATGAAAAATAATTGAGATCCTGTTTTTTCTTACTTCCATTACGGGAAACAACAATAGCACAATACTTGACCATGACACATACGGGAATAAACTGTAAAGAGCCTAAAAATGCGCCGAGATTACGGATGAAATCTTAAAAGCTCAAATAAAATAAATAAATAAATAATAAATAAATAAATGAATTAACAAAGTGTTTATTTCATTATTTCTCTCTGTATTTCCAAGGCCTCGCTTCGCTTCACTTCACTTCACTTCACTTTTATTGTGCTACCTCTCAATATATATTTTGCATATGGCTGCGATCGTACGGTTAGAATTATGCAAAAATATAGGAGCTTTACGCAGTCAGCAACTGGTATCGGATCATTCAGGAGCGTTTTCTTGGAAACGTTACCGAGAAGAGTGTAATTAATGGGGGCTTCTTTGCCAAAGCGCTGACTTTGATCACAAAACAACAAAGAATGAGAGTAAGGTGAGTTATAATAGAATCCGGGTTTTCATTGTAAATGCAGTTACCATCTTCTCTAAAATGAAATCAAAAAAAATATTCTAGAAACAATGATTCAGTGGATAAACGTAATCGGTAATTTACGCAATTTATTTTCCTTCGGGTATTTGGCCATTGACAGGAAAACGTTTTCTTAGTTAGATTTACAAGGCACGACGGATTTGGTCCACTGGGTTTTGGGCAGGGGTGTGAACCTGTGAATCTAAATAATCAAAAGCCACTAAAACAGGTTAGCTTCCTATTCATTAATTTATCTTTGATGATTTATCTTCGGTAGAAGGAGAAAATATTTTAACTCAACCTTTTTGAACAATACAGGTGTGATGGCACTAACTACTTGAATTCCTTGGTTTGACGGATTTCCGATCTGAGGTCGAGAAAGGAGAGAAATTAGCGATTCGTTTCTATTTAGAGAATCCATTACCGCTTAAAGTTTCCGCGTGGAACCATTCCACCAATACTAAGGTTTCCTACCATAACTAGTCCTGACTCTCTTTCAAGTTTTTAAGTATCATTTTAAGACATATCTTTTTTAACAAGCTTTTAACTTGTGATTTTATATATTTTAATTCCTTAAAAGCCATGGACATCTGATTCGCCTTTGTTCAACCTCATCAGTATGGCTTAGCTAATGCTAAGGCTCAAGTACCCACTTTTCAACAATACAAGCAGTGAAAACGTAAAGCTTGGATACGTCACAAATTAATGTGATCTGGTAAGCAGAAGCCACTCTAAAGGCACTAAGGCCACATGGTAGCGGGTATTACCCCTTAAATCTACCAAATCAAAGATTGAGCCCAAGTATTAGGAGTATTGAATTGATGACGCGAAAGTATAATTGCTTTAACAGTCTAACTTTCTTTGACTTCTTGTTCCTATGTCTTGATTTGTTAGAAAGTCGAATAGTTATTCATGTGGTTATGTAACTCAACTTTGTATTGTTTTCCTGCTTGCTCACTTACGAACCTTCAAAGGGAAATATCCGGTTGAAAAGTAACGGCCATTTAAGCCAATATTTAGTTGGCAAAATAGTCGCATTTGTTCAACGAGGTTGTAGGTGAATCTGTTGGTCTTTCCAGTACCTTTTCAACCAGTAAATCAAGCACCACGCTATGTGAGAATTGTATTTTTATGCACTGGTTTGATTTCTTCTATTGTCAAGATGCAATCTACACTTCAAAACCAGGTGGGCAAATTTTTTATTGTATCTCACGAATGCCGAGTCTACTTTTGAATTGCATGCTGTCACCAGGAAGTTCTATTCTCACTAAATAGCAAAAGAAAAAAGATTGATGGTCAAAGATCAAGGAAGGCGTTTCTTGAGGAGTTTATCTTCCCATTAAACCTTTCCCTCAAAACGTTTTGGATGAATCGTTCTTGGTCAAGGCTCACGTAAAGCAAATTTCTGATCTTTTTCCCAGGGTCCATTACTAATGAGTGCTCATCTGATGCTTGCAATCTTGATGATATGGTCCGTAATGTCCTGTGACAGCACACCATGTCCCACACGTACAAACTGTACCTGTGAACCATTTGGCAAGACGCTCTTTCAAGTGAAATGTGTCCTAGTTGATCAAGTACCCACAGGAATACCATCAAACGCTGTTACTCTGTATGTTGCTTATAAGAGTTTCAAGTGATTAAGCTGGATTGTTCTCATAAAGTTGGTACCATTTTTATTGCTTTCTTTAGAAATCTTACGGGGAATTCAATAGAATCTGTCCATGAAGACTCCTTTAAAAACCTTCCTTTGCTAAAGAAAATGTAAGTGCCAGGGTGTAAGTGTATGTCTCGCTCTTTGCAGATCATTATGTAAAACGAAAATCACAGAATCTTCGCGTTAGCATTATGGGAGACATTTCTCCCACTTGGCAATAGGGAATTCATGCTTACGTCATTGTTTACATTTTTGCTCATTTGCATACGCCTTTGCTTACACAAGGAAACATGTTAGATGTGATTTGACTCCAGGCAGCTAAAGCGCTTGTGAAATTTAATACATTCTGAAATTTTTAGCTCTTTAGGTTTAGTAATCAAGGAGAAATTTTCTTCCAAAAACTGCAAAATTTCTGGGTGACAAAAGCACTAATAAGATCATATATTCTTTGCAAAATTTTGAGTTTTTAAACCTGCGTTGCACAACAAATATTCAATACATGAGGCTCATATTCATTGGCAGAGTTATTCCTACTTTGACGTTTCAATATTCAGAACTGATTTATTTGTAGCTCCATCAGAAACTGAATTGTTCATGCTAATGAGGCAAATATTGTAAACAAGGATTCCCCTATAGGAGGTTAACCTAATTTTGGACCATCCTTATCTGTCTACTTTATAATGTGTCAGAAATTTGTTTGAAAATCATATATTTGAACTGCGGATTAAAGAAATGAATATGTGAATGATCATCGCAATATGAACACTACTTAAGCAGTAGTGAAAAAAACTAAAAGCCTAAAAAAAAGGTTCAGGCTTGTACTGGAATCGAACCCACGACCTCTGCACAGGTGCAGTGCTCCACCAACTCACTACCAACTGAGCTTGTTAGCTCAGTTGGTAAAGCAACTTTAATCCGCAGTCAAACATGTGATTTTCATACATTTATTCTCATACACAAAATCATCAGCTCCCAGTTGGCTTGCTATCTCAATTGGTAGAACACTGCACCGGTATACATACATACATACATACATACATACATACATACATACATACATACATACATACATACATACATCACATTATTTACCCTCGGATTTTAGAGTAGCTTCTGCAGCTAATATCTCCGAGCATTTAATCATCAGGTGAGAGATAGACCATTACACGTCCCCTACTCTTTTCGAACAGTGTGTGGGTTCTTTTACGTCCCACAGAATCAATTATGAAGAGTTGTGAGACGGGGCCTACGGTTTATCGTCCTTATCCGAGAAGACTAGAAAGTCTAACCATTTGCAGATGTTATTACAAAGGCAGCACTACCTCCTCAATTATTTAAAGACCCTGAGTGTTGGTCCGACCGGGGTTTGAACCACCGACCTCCCGCACGCTAGTCCGGTGCCCTACCACTGAGCTAACCGGTCGGCGGCGCAGAGGTCGTGGAATTTTACAATAATGGGGGAGCTCCGCACAGGAAGAAAATATTGTAACCTTTATCAATACGAGGAATTTTTGTTTTCGTTCACTCCTCCGTGTAAGCCAGTGGAAAATGTTACACTCGAGATAACCCCGTGCTATATTTCGCATTTTGATAGGAAATCATATGTAAATAAAATAACAAACTGAACACAACATGGCAAGAAACTCATGATCTTTTAGTGGTATCGTCATAAGTTTTTGAAAAGCTCAGATTTCATTGACGGCAGAAACTCAAACTCGAAGGGGAAAAACCGTTCAACTGCAAAATCTCAAAGTCTTACAGAAAGTCATCAAAACGTATACCAAGAATATGTCAAAGTAGCGCGCTTCATATTCTTCATTGAAAAAGTTAGAAATCATCGTCCAAACACTGTACACCAATTCTCGTCAACTGACTTGATTAATTCTTGACCGATCTTTCTTTGAACTGGTAAGAATCGATGTTTGGATCTTAACAACAGCGAAATAAGTTGGTTAGCTTTCCTAAATTTATGGTATTATGAATATAAGCTAGGGAAGAGCTCGTGTGGCTTCGCAAGCGTTGTCTTTGTTGCTGTGTAACTGGATGTGTTTTGTGTATATGTTTAGCCTAGCAACGATGCCATTAAAATAATGATAATAATATGTTTATTGACCTATACCTATTTCTGCTTTGAACTAGAGACCTCTCAAGGAACCTTCTACAGCATATTCCAAAGAATACCTTTAGGCGTCTAACCGCACTATCGGTTCTGTAAGTACCTCACCAAAAAAATGGGGAGAATTGAAAGAGTTTAAGTTTATATAAGAAAAAAAAAACGTTCCCTCATTATGATTCCCCGAAGACAGCTCAAATTTCATAACCCCGGTTACTAACTTGCTGTCAGCACCAAATATCCTCAATGAACGCCTCAGCAATGCAGCGAACTATTGTTTCCTTCCAAAGCACGCGCTAATAGGGCAAACCAGTGGTGGTCTCCAAAAAAGTTAAAAAAAGTGTGGAAGCGTAATAAGGCTTACGTATTTCGACATTGTTATCGAAAGGCAAAAGGAAATTAAAATAGTTATCAATAATTTTGTCAATGCATTTGAAAGGTTGTCATGTTTGGTCTGCGAAAAAGTTCGCTTGCACCTATTATATGACGAGAGCCTCAACAATGGCACCAGCCTATACTTGACAAAAAATGTACTGCTGGTTGACAAACATAACTTCAATCTGTTTCTCTTTTAATGCAGCTATCTTCAAAATAACTTCATCACGGGAGGTTTTCATCTACCTGAAAGCCTGACTACGCTGTAAGTTTACATTGAAATCAATAAAATCTCAATATATGATTAAGAAATGCCAACAGTTCTGAAATTGTTACACCACCATATAAGGAAGCAGATATTCTGTTACTACGAAGATAACCAGACATTTTTGTTAGTGTCTAAATAAAGAGATTGTTGTAAATGTGCCATGCGTTGCATCAGTCTCCAAACTGCAATATGGTATTTCATGTAAACTTTCTGACAGCTTGTTTGCTAGCCAAAATTGTACGAGATTACCAACACTGGTCCCATACCTTTGGTCCAGACTGTCCTCAAGTGATCGACAGCAACCCTCGTGGGACAATTTTAGACGGAACATTAGAAAGAAAGACTTGACTTCTCTTATTGAGGGCACGTACAGCAACTGTAATTTATGTATCATTTAACCACGTTTGCAATGGAATTTTAAAAATTATGTATTTAAGAATACTTTAAATATGGGATTTTTTTCTTTGAACTAACCGATATTAAATTTATGAATAGTTTAGATTGTAGATTTTTATGAACCTTCCGTCCCTTTACAAAAGATTGTAAATTAATTGCCATGCGTTGCATCAGTCTCCAAACTGCAATATGGTATTTCATGTAAACTTTCTGACAGCTTGTTTGCTAGCCAAAATTGTACGAGATTACCAACACTGGTCCCATACCTTTGGTCCAGACTGTCCTCAAGTGATCGACAGCAACCCTCGTGGGACAATTTTAGACGGAACATTAGAAAGAAAGACTTGACTTCTCTTATTGAGGGCACGTACAGCAACTGTAATTTATGTATCATTTAACCACGTTTGCAATGGAATTTTAAAAATTATGTATTTAAGAATACTTTAAATATGGGATTTTTTTCTTTGAACTAACCGATATTAAATTTATGAATAGTTTAGATTGTAGATTTTTATGAACCTTCCGTCCCTTTACAAAAGATTGTAAATTAAAAATAGATTTTTAAGACTCGCAATATTCCTATTTTAATTCTTATTTTGTATTTGGAATGTTCTTTTAGTGTCCACAATTAGTTTATATTTAGCTAAACACTCTGACAGTTATTAAAAGTTCATCCATTCACTACTTTGATTGGAGAGGGGTGGTGGGGAGGGAGAAATGGTGTTAAATGGCTGCTGGATAGAAACAAGCGGTGTGAGGTTTACTTTTCGTAACAGTTTTTTCCACGTTTGAGGACATTTTTCTTTGGTGCAATATCAAGTTTATTGATATTCGAGGCATCTAGAGGCACTACGCATATTCCCCAGCAATCGTCCTTACTTGAAATCAACCACAACCGCAATCACACGGCCAAGCTGCATCGAGTTGATGTTTTTTAAGGATTTTTTGTTGTGTGCACCTGTAAAATCAGAGTTCAAACTTTAACCGACGAGTGTAGATGTTCAATTGAATTGACACACAGACAAATATTTGTTTGTCCAGTCGATGTTGCGAGACGGTCATATGCCGTCAAAT
Source organism: Pachyseris speciosa (assembly GCA_016490735.1). Taxonomy (NCBI): domain Eukaryota; kingdom Metazoa; phylum Cnidaria; class Anthozoa; order Scleractinia; family Pachyseridae; genus Pachyseris; species Pachyseris speciosa. Next base: position 519,094 of record JAEMWC010000479.1, read on the forward strand.
GCAGTATGTTTGCTTATGTGTTAATGTGTTTGTTCACCTGGGCTGTTATTTTTATCTTTCAGAAACCTTCGAAATAACGAAGTCTCATTTGGTGACTTGAAAGTGATTCTCAGAGAATTGAAAAGGCTACGGTCATTGTAAGTGTTGTTGTTGTTTTTTTTGCGGAAACATTTCACAGGCTAAGGGCTTGGTTTGTTCCTTATACACTATTTAAAATTATTTAATTATTAAATTGTTCGCTTATCACCAACGGCGGCCTATCCGTGCATAAAGAGTTCAACACAACGCTGATCATGTCAATTTTATCATCCTCAGCTGAATATGAAGGCAGACCTGGATTGGCATAGCTATATCCTCTGTCTTAGCTGTGCACTCGCGATCATGCTTGAGCTGAAGAGTTGACAACACTAGTCATGACGATCAGATACCAGGCTTGTCCAATAAGTGCAATAGAAAAAAAATTGGCTTCTTCAAGGATGACCTGAAACTGTTTTTGAAGCGCAGTTTCCGCCATCGGACGGAATATTTGCCAGTTTCTTACATTTCACAGTTTCTTACAAAAAAGGGGTATCGATATCTAAAGGTTTGTGCTATCAACTCTTGATCTTTAATGGAATGTGTTGGGGTAGCTGAACAGCTTGTTGGCACATAAAAAAGAACGGGAATAACTTACTTGAAAAATCGCTTTAGTTTGAGTGGTCATATGAAAGACGATCATTGACTTACGAAGGACGTTTTCTCTGAGATAAGTTCAATACCTTTACTAATCAAGTATTGCATTTAAAACATTATATTACACAGAAATGTTGATCTGAACAGACGCCTCGGTCCAGTTCTCGCCTCCGACATTTTTCCTGGCTTGGTGAAGATGGATTCTCTGTAAGTTCTGAAAATTTCACATAAGGCTACACCTTCTCACATAAAAACTGTTTACTTTAGTACGTTATTTAGTTATTTTTATTTATTTTTTTTTTGTCGAATCTTAGTTCCTTGGACCGCTGCAGTCTTGAACAAATTGAGAGTGGAGCATTCCTATCAATGCAAAATTTAACACACATGTGAGTTACAGTACTCTTAACCTCTTTCATGATACAGTTCAAAAGATTTCCAATACTGAGTTGGGGAGTGAAGGGACCTCGGGAAGTTATTTTAGAATGTTAACGTTTGGCAGCGTGAAGTTGCCCGTTTCATGGTATGGACACTTCCGCCAAAAAAAGTTACTGTGGACGAAAGTATACATTTGCAAGTGGACTGTTGTGTGTGTGTTAACTCAAATACGAAAGATTTTATCTGGGACATTTTATCTATTAGTGGACAGAAAGATTTATATTTCGCTTGCGCAAATGGAAATTTCTTGGGGGGCTCCTTAGAATATAATTTCAAAATTTTAAACTGATTTGGAAAGTAAATTGTTCACAACAATCCCTTTTTTCAGAGTGGTTACAGACCTATCATCCACTGGTGTCAGTCTGTCTTTACCTTAAATCCGCTAAATGGGAAATGACACACAGCATCTTCTTTATTTATTATAATTTTTTTTGCTTGAAAGACATTTTTTTAATTAACAATCTTTTATTTGACAACACGACAAACACTACTTAAAAGATGATTACTAACGCTACATTTCTTAAGCTTAAATATTGCCTATTCTAGAAATACAACCTTGAATGAATGAGGCCGCAGCAAGACATTATATAAACTTTAATATTAACAAAACAAAACCAAACAAAAACAAACGAACAAACAAAACAAAACCAAGAAAGAAAAACAAAGTTCACATGAAATTTCTACGTTGCAGAGTCCAAAGAAAGATCCCACTTCTTATAACCTTTTTTCCACATTGCCAGTTTTAATACTTTTGAACTCTTCTGCTTCATACTTAATTTTAACCTTTGGCTCAAAGGCAGTTATACTGTCTTATTTCTTCAGTAACCCCACATATAAAATTTAGCAATCAGTATCAATTAGTTGAGCAAGAGGCACTGCGCATATATTATTCCAATAATAACGGCTTTCAGAGTAGGGTGGACAAGTTTTGCTTTCCGATGAATAATAATACCATTCAAATTCCTTCCAGAAGTGCCGTGCATGTCTGCAATTGAAAAAAGACGTAGTTAAGTGTTTCTGGTTCCGATTTGCAAAATTTAAAAAATTTATCATCTGGAATGTAACCTATCTTATATAACTTTGTATTGGTAAATAAGATCGAATTGAGGACTTTATATTGAAAAGCTTTCATATAAGACTCTAAGGACACCTTATGAGGAAGTTGAAAACACCTTATTCAACTGATCTTCCGATAAACTGAACACCTGACTCAGATGTTGCGAAGTTTTTGGAAAATGGGCAATTGTTCTTTTATTTATGTATTTATTTATTTATTTATTTATTTATTTCCCATTTACACAATATTTACTTTTAATACACCTAAGTTGGTGGTGAGGAGACCTCAGGAAACCATAAGGCTTATAGGGGAGGCCACCTCGAAGGATAAATCCTTAGATTTCTTTTTTTAACGCATCCAGTTTTTTTGTTACCAATCGTCAATATTAGGGTACTTTCCGAACTTCAACGGTTGTTTGTTTTTAAGTGTGATGGTAGGCAGTGACGAAGTCCCGGCCAAGTTAAGATTTTCACTTTCCTGGTTTTATTTGAAAGAATCGTAACCGAATTCGAAAAATCTATATCGAATAAGAGATTGCTTACATGGACGCTTGCATTAAAAAAAAATTCTGTAAAAGATGGGATTATTGTTTACACGTATCTCCTTATTGTTCCACACTATCAATTTCCACTCCTTTCTTGTGTCAAAATCATCACGAAATTCTGACCACCACTAAAGTAAACCTTGCTAGTCCCGAAGATTCTATTCATTCAGGCTAACCGTAAAGATTTCATCATGCTTTCCAGGTCGATCATTTTTCAACCACCCTTATCATATTCATTTGTCTTGAATAGTCGCGTTACTTTATCAGGTCCTTTCGACAAAAAAATAATTAATTAATAACAAAGGGTTCAATTCTTTAACAATTTCCTTAGGGACCGGCAGAAGTGAAGAAATATAAACAAATTTTGGAATGATCAGAAGCTTAATAATTGTCACCTTCCCCTAAACAGAAAGACCTCGTAAAGACCAAACGTTTATACGTTTTGACACTGTCTAATCTATCGATAATTTTTTTTCGTGCAGCAATTTAATGTCATAGGAAGAATAGACCTCAAGGGCTTTGATTGGTTCATCTGACCATATTCAATGCTAAAAAGTTTTAAAGTTTTTTTCTCTAGAGGACCTGATAGACATTGCTTCAGTTTTAGATTAATTTATTACTAGCCCTGAGAGTTTCTTCCAAACATCAAGCAGATCAAAAAGAGCACGACCCGAATCAATATCTTTAATCTCTTTATTTTGACGAATTGCGATTACAGGAGTTTCAACAGCAACCACAAACAGATATGGAGAGAGGGGATCACTTTGTCTCCCACACCCCTCTCCAGAGTACAGTAATCTCTTGTAAGGCCATTGTTAATAACACAATTTTGAATATTATTGTACAATGTCTTAAGCCAGCGAATAAAGTCGGAAAGGTTTCCCAGCAACTAACTAGAAAGCTCCATTCTAAGGAGTCAAATGCTTTGTGAAAGTCGATAAATATCATTAACCAGGGAATATTCTCTTTGGGAGAAAACTCCATTAGATAAAAAAAAAATCGATGGAACAGTTTCGCCTATGTAGCGGTCCTTCACGAAGCCACTCTGGTTGTGATGGATGATACTTGTAGGACATTTTTAGTCCTTGTCACCAATGAACGATCCTTTCCCTTCGTATAGTTTTCAATAAGACTGATTACAGCTTGTTTCTATGAACACGGCATTTCACCTTTAATAAAACACTCATTGGCAGAGTTAGTAACAGGTTCACCAATAATTGGACAGAGTTTGCTGTTTAAATTCAACAGGAATCCTGTTATTGCCAAGAGCTTTATTAAGCTGAAAGCTCTGTAGAACCTTAGCACATTCCTCCGCAGTAATCTTGCCCTCACACGATACCATTTGTTCATCTGTAAGTCTGGGGATATTCCAATTGTTCAGAAAGGATTCCGTTGCTTGCGTGTTACCTGCATTCCTATTCTTTCTTGTCTATAACTCTTGATAAAACCGTTTTTGTTCAGAAAGTATCTAAGTGATCGAGCTACCCATCAGTCTCCAATTTCCGAACAAGTTTTGTAACATGGTTCCTTTTCTCTTGATTAAGAAAATATTTGGTGCTCTTTACACCATATTCACACGAACGAGCCCGTGCACGAATAATGATCCCTTAAAGTTTTTCGTCATAGAAAAAGATTCCTGTTTTTCTTTAGCCGAATTAAAATTGATTGCGTTTTTATCAATATGGTCCGATTCAAACTTTTCCTTTGCATCGGTAAATTCCTTATGAAGTATGTTTTCTTTTTGTTTTCTTTCCCTCGCTTTACGTTTTGAATGTTGGATTACGTGTGCTCTGATGTTTAATTTAATCCAAACCCAAATACTTCTATTATCCGACAAATCACTGCGACCATCGGCCACCCAGACAGGCATTTTAGCTGTTACCTTTGTGATGTAGTCGTCATCATCTAAAAGTGAGCAGTTCATTTTCCAATGACCCGGGCCTTTAATATGATCACTAATAATGTTAAACTCTATAGAAATAGCTCCACGGTCAGTTTTGATGGCGGGAATAATATTCGTCACCTTAACTGAATCCTGTGAATTATTCGAAATCAGCCAATAATGTAGGCGACAAAGGATCATTGGCGAGTTTTGGCTCCAAGTGTAACTTTTTGTAGTAGGATTTTTAACTCTCCAAATGTCGACCAAATCGGCTTCTTCCCGTAACCAATCAATGGTTTCAATTACTGATTTCCTTGGTAAAAGTATGCCTCATTTCTTATGAAGGACCGGGTTTAACGGACAGTTAAAATCTCCTCCTATAATTATATTGTCTTCATCGTCCAACTTTTCATTTTGTAGGATCGTTCTTAAATTAAACCTCCAAAGTGAGTGAGTTAAGACATACAACGTCCGTCTAGATCGCGGAGGGTCGTGGGTTCAAATCCCATCTGGAACTCGGATTTTTTTTTTCCGAGTTTCCATTTGATGTTATATGCATTTCTATCACGTTCTTAAATTGTTCAGAAAATTGACAAAATTTTTATCCTCATGAGGTGCGTACATGCTAATCACAACATGCAGTTTATCTCTAATCTCCGCCTCCAGGATCACATAACGTCCTAAGGGATCCGAGATTTTTGAATGAACAGTGCAATCAACGCCTTTTTTCAAAGAGAATGGCAACTCCACATGAATTTGGAGTTCCACGCGACATAATCATATCGCCTCCCCATTCGTTTTCCATTGCCTTTGAGAATCCACTTTTGAATGAGTTTCCTGCAGAACTTTCCGAAAGTTGTTAATGCCCCTCACATTCAAAGATACCAATTTACAAGTATCCAATGTCATCTAACTACCACACAACCATATGACACGGGGAATGCAGAAGATTGTCAAAATAAAAAAAATAAAATCAAAATTAAATAAACAGTACCAGTACAACTTGAGAAATAAAGATGAGGCGCACAGTGTGAAAAGGAGTGCGTTCCTTTGGGTTGTGCACCTAAAATCCAAAACAAAATACATACAAATTACACTGTACATAATATCCTAATTACAGCTCAAAAAGCCGAGAAATCTTTAAACAAATATAAAAGGGAAACGCTACAAAAACTCAACATGAAATACAACTAAACAAACACAGATGGGGAGAAAAAAACCCTTACCTTATATATATACGAGCCTTTCCAATAAACTACCTTTCGTTACTTCCAAGCTATTTCACAGACCGCTCCTTCACCGTTTATAAACACTGTATCATACAGTCTAAAAAATAGAAATGCCTGATCCAATGAAATGTCCATATATTAATGTAGTTCTAAGTAAGTAAGTAAGTAAAAAAGTAAGTAAAAATCTTTTATTTAAACACGATCAGTAGTTAAAGCAAAATACATGCTTGTGGGGTCGTGTATTATTATGTATTATGTATTATCTTTGTTATGGTGGGCTTTTTTTTAAAGCTTAACTGGGGACGGACTGTTTTGGGTCATACCTAGTGAATGAGTATGTATTCGCTGCAATGCACGTTATCCGCAGGATAGCGAAGTCTAAATAGAGAATCAAAGATCAAAACGCTCCTCCTAAAACGAAAGACTTTATAAATTTAATTACTTATATTTTTGTTATTAACTGACCTCTTCAGTCGTTTTAAAGTTAAACGTTTTGGTTTGTCGGCAGGGAGCTTTCTAACAATTTGCTGTCGCATTTACAACCTGGTGCTTTAGAGGGACCTGGTGACCAACTAATGAACCTGTAAGTATTTTAGCTCGCCAGGTTATAATCCATTTAAAACATGTTTAAAAGTTAGCTTCTGTGGTGTGTGTGTGTGTGTGTGTGTGTGTGTTAACTTTTAGGGAAGAAAGAAGTTAAGAATCAAAAACTATAGATCGTTTTCAGTCACGTGACCAAAACCTTGACTACTGTTGCTACGCCGCCATATTAGCGTACTAAAATTGTAAACAAAGCCACTGCGTCCTTTGAGCGAAGATGATGGTGAGCTGTGGCAATAAAAGTATACGGGATAAAGGATTGTAACTTTCCCAGACTGCCTTCTGTCGTCGTAAATAAAAGGAAAGAAGCCTGAGAATCATCCGACGAGAGAATGTCGCGTTGGATTTCGGTAGTTAGCAGGGACGACCTCGTCGATACAATTTTGGAGAATGATCGCGTTTGTGATAAGCAATTTTTTTTTTCTGGAGAGACCCCTGAACCTTGGGATAAACTAAACGTTGACTAGGTCCCGGTTTGAATTCAGGGCTTACAAAGAAGACTAGCCTCTCGGATCGACATCGACCGGTGACAACAATGAGGTGACAGGCCTATACAACTCCTATCCACGTGTAATAGCCAGCTTAGAGTTTAGAGTAGGATAGTAGTTAGGATCTGCCCCTTTTGTACGAAACAGTTGCGGGATCCTTGAATATTTTGCTAGTAGCGATTGTTGCCGGATGAAATGCCTCTTTTGCATGAGTATTTGTTTTAGATTAGGCACCGTTGGGCGATAAGTTTTGTCACACAGTTCGCTTATTTTTTGCATTTCTGTTGAAGGGCAAATGTTTGTTTTGTAATTCTCTGGGTATCCTCGTTCGATCTCATTCTTTTAGTTGGCTATTTTCAATGCCAGTGGCGAATTATTGGCTGAGCTCGGTTTGCTGTGTACTGTATGCAGCGAAAACAGACAGCAACCGGGCAAGCAATAATTTGGCCGGGCTCGTGGCGTGGTCGTTTATTTTATCGTTTTTACTAACAAAACAAGAAACTTGAATGTAACCAAACAATCAGTTCCCAGCAAAAGCGACAGATTACCCGCAAGAGGAACAAGAAGGACAATACCTAGACAATGTGGTTGGTCGGGGTCGGAGGAGGGTCAAATCTCGCGACTTCGGCGATTCTGCTGTTCACTCGTTGTACGCTTGGTCTGGTTTAGAACCGTAAACTCGAATGTCCCGGATAACCGGAAATCCCTCGGCTGGGAGCTGGCATTAAGCTATGCAAATTAATCAGCATAAATTAATTTATTGCGGCGATAAATTTCCTTTATGCTCCCTGATTCTCGGCTAGGCGTTTGAGAAAGCAGTTGCAGTCGGCTCCCATCCCACCGTTAGTTCCAAAAACTATGGGAGTGAAAGATCCCATTTCAACGTTCAATACCCTCTGTTAAACTTCCTCCTGCTCCTTAAGGATTGTGGCTGTTGCTTTTCCCCGGTTACACTTGGAGTTAACATGCGTTACTCTGACATCGAAAAATGCTGTAACTCCTCGAGACCAAAAACTCCCTGCCTTAATGTCCAGTCTTGCCTTCGGGCTTGTTACTGCGCTTCTGAGGTTGAATCGCTCATTATCGAGACGCTACAGTTGTGGTTCGACTTCAACGTTGGTGCAAACCTTACCAATAAGTGAGGTAAGTAATTTGCGAACACCATCGTGTCCCTGCGCCACGAACCCTCCCTTTTTGCATGACAGTGCATGGCAGACTGTATTCTTCTCATCACAAACACACTTGCTTGGTAGGTCAGACAGGGGCATATTATACCTTCAACGCAGAGAGTCTCTGAATTCTTGTTTGTTCAGCACTAAGCCTTGATCGGCAAGAATCACTGCGATAAGCCACAAGATCGCACCCTAGTCTCTCTGTTGGGTAACTGACCACCACAGATCCAAGAGTAGAGTGGAGTTATTACTTTGTATTCTCGATTTCACCGACGCTGTTTGCAAGGCTTGATGTTGTCTTTTTAACTCGTCCGTAAGATTCTAGCCCACCACCATGAACATGCTCTGTGTGGTAATAGAATCTACGTGCGGTGCTGCTATTGATGTAGAAGCGGCAAACTTCTGTGGAGCTTCAAACCGCAAGTCCGGTATGCCTAGCCCTCCTTGAGCGGGAGCCAAAGTAACAAGCTAACGCAGATCACCAGGGAGGGGCTCCGTTTGACCGAGTAGTGTTGGGAGAAATAAGTCGTCGATCGCCTCTTGAATAGGGTCAACGTAGTCTTCAAACGAACCTATTGTGCGCATGAAATAGGTAGACTTGAAAGTATACTAATAATAATAATAATAATAATAATAATAGTAATAGTAATAATAATTTTTATTTAATCAAAATGTGGTTTCAGGCCCGTTCTTTCAACAACAACAACAACAACAACAACAATAATAATAATAATAATAATAATAATAATAATAATTAGCTTCACGCCTCGAAAAAGACCAAGACACGCACGGACGGTAATGAGAAATGCATGCTATGTCGGAAGGCACATGAAACTGTCGCACACGTGGTTTCAGGTTGCAGCGCACTGGCGCATTTTCTATACCTGGCTAGACACAACGCATCACTTAAAATTCTATTTTTTGAGATGTTTAGGGGCTATCAGTTGACGGACTCTATTCCACCCTGGTATTCACCAGTCCAGCCCAAACCTGTGTACCAAGACGACGAGGTTACGGCGTTTTGGGATGTGCCAGTTTTCGCGGAGCACTTGCAAGTGAGAGCCAACAGAGTGGACGCTAGGTGGTAGACAGGGTAAACAAGGAATTGATTCTGATAGAGATGACCTGTCCCTTGATGGACAACAGAACGCCTAAAGAAGAGAAGACCTTAAAGTACGCGTCTTTGCGACTAGAGCTCAAGCAACAGTATCGAGGGTTCATGATTCCAAAATTCAACATTTGAGTGCGTCAAAACTGTCCTGGGTCATTTGCTGGTGCCGGAGCTCATCATCAAAAGCTGAGAACGCTTAAACATTGCCAATTCCAAAGAACCGCTGATTGGCACTGCGAATACAACAAACTTTGTTCGAACGCTCGCTTGAATCTGCTGACAGTTTTTTTTTGTTCGTGGACAAGGGGCTTAAAAGCACATGTGCTTTGTTTCACAACCGGGTTCCAATCTTCACTGGCGGAAGTTTCATTGAATGCTTAAGGTGCAAGAACAAGAGGATGCAACGGGGGCAGCTTTTTGCTGTTTGGCTGCTTCGCTGAAGTTGCTAATAAAAAAAAGGAGCTGAGAGAGTTATTGTTTGCTTTTTTTCCTCAAACTTCCTCTTTTATTTGGAAGCAGATGATCTGTTTTGTAATGTTTACTCCCTGAATAAAGGATTCAGTTGAAAAACGATTTGTCCAGACTGCTTGTTTGCAAGGTAAGATTTTCATGTAGTTCTTGTACTAGTTTTGAGCTGATATGCTGTTTATATCCTGTGTCTATGCTATTACTTTGCTGGTGAAGTGCATTGTCATGCCTGTTTGATTTTTTTCCTTTGCTTCATTTATAACAAACACTTTTGAACTGATGTCGATGGAAAAGATGGCAAAACCTGACCACAGCAATTTTTTTCTTGACCCTATGCAGGTTTGAAAATTGAAACTGGCATAGAATTTGTAAATTGAAAACACTATTCTCTTCCCATGCTTTTACTTCTATTAACTTTTTAGGGTTGAAATTCAAAGTAGACAAATACTCTAGGCAATTAACCAAAATAAAGCTAATCCGTGAAATTGTTCTTGATGGTATGTCCAAGTTAACAACACACCCTTTTATGGCAAAGAGAAATTTTGAAGATTTTTCTCTCTGCAAATAAGCAGAGTCAGTCAACAAGTTTGGGCTCGGTACCTAAATCAGTACAAGCATAACCTGTAAAAAATTGTTTCTTGTCTTACTGAGTAAGTATTTTTGTTCATTTTACTTTAAAAAAGAACCACTTTTAAAGAGATGTTATAAAAGACTGTTCGGTTGCCATGGCAACCAAGCACTTGAACACCATTGTTTTTGTCATCACTCATGGTAACGAGTTACATGGTGGTAGTTTCTTCTGAAAGAGTTTGATTTTGGAGAAAAAGTGGTGTTTGGGTATAAAACCCCCTTAAAAGTGCTTCGGCTAAGGCTCGCTAAGAATTGGTTTAAGTGCTCTGTTAAGATAGAGTGTAGAAATGGGAGAACTATCTTTATAGAAAGAGTCGTTTGTGTTGTACTCTTTCTTTACCCCATCCTCATCCTCAACCAATACTGAATAACAAGATCGATTCCAATCGCCGAATTTTTAACGCCGCTTAAATCGTGGTTCCAGCTTGTTGGCATACTCAAAAAAAAAAAGGTGAGAGCAAGTGGCAATGGCATATTCTCCCAGACTTCGCTTCAATTGCTGAATTATTCACTTTTACAGGCAGAAACTCACATTTGCATGCTATGAACTAGTATAACGCCATCGAAAATGGTACACCAATATGGCGACCGGAAATGATGTGACGTCACGTGAAAACGACCTATTTTTTAGTTGGTTTTGGATGGTTTCTCCTTGATTGCTAGTTTTTACTATTGTTTGTGTTTTAATTGTTTGTTTGTTTTTTTTCTGGTTGCGTTCTGATAGATTTATCACCAATAACCGGTTACTTACAATAGCTGAGGGAACGTTTAGGCGATTTGAAAAACTCAGTCGATGGTAAGTGCTAGCCGTGAGAGAATACTAATATAAAGTAACAGCCGAATAATTATTGTCTTGTCGAGTGCCTGTGTTATCCTGTGTTGGAATTTGGAGAGATATTTTTTTGACTTTATATTATATACATATATATTGAATAAATGTTTGAAAGAAAATTTGACCTGAGCGGGATTTAAACCCACGTCCCCCGTATACTAGTCGGGTGTGATGACCACTACACCATCAGGACAACCATGCTGGCAACACAGCAATCGAAGATGTGATTTACGTGATCGAAGACGTGGTATCCCGGGAAATTTTTTTTTCAAGGTGACAAGGCAGGGGAAGCCTGAAGCTTATAACGTCTTCGATCACGTAAATCACATGTTCGATTGCCGTGTTGCCAGCATGCTTGTCCTGATGGTTAGTGGTCATCACACCCGACTAGTATATAGGGAGACGTAAGTTCAAATCCCGCTCAGGGCAAATTTATTCAATTAAAATATGATTATTTGGGGTGTATATGGTTAGGGTTTCCTTCATATACAGTATTAATTAATTGAAATAAGCCTGTAGCCGTGGGGACGTGGGTTTAAATCCCGGTCGGGGCAAATTTTCTTTCAAACGTTTATTCAATTAAAATATGATTATTTGGGGTGTATAGGGTTAGGGTTTCCTTCACACACACACACACACACACACACACACACACACACACACACACACACACACACACACACACACACACACACACACACACATATATATCTGATATATCTAATAAATCCAGGATAGTGCTCAACAATAATGGAGCGGTGATAACAATGTGTTTCTACTCAATCTCGTTTCATATGGACTTTAATACAGGTCTGTTTCGTAGACCAACAAAGAGTTAGTCCACTCATCAGTTAAATTCCATATACACTGTAGCATCGCTAGGGTTTATCATACAGCAGTATGATCGTTACAAAATTCAAACTTAAATAACAATGGTAATTTACATTTGTGAGCTTATGATTGGTCATTGAGGATGCGATTGAATTTAAGGAGAAACTTTCGCTTGTGCCTGCAAGTTGATACGAGTTACACAGGTTACATCGTTTGGTAAGACAACTCTTTGTTGGTCTACGAAACAGACCTGCATTAAAGTCCATATGAAACGAGTTTTCTTCCATATATACTTCGCTCTACTTCTATGTATTGAGCACTGTTTTACGAAAATCAAGCTTCACACTTTATATATATATATATATATATATATATATATATATATATATATATATATATATATATATATATATATTCAATTGTGGAGTCGGACTAGTTCAAACACATTTATTTGCTACTCCGAGTTTCATGCTTCTCACGAAGCAATCATCAGGCAACTGACAACAATAACGGTTACATTGAAAGATATACAAAATTTGAAAATATGGAACAATGCTTACTAGCGTGACATGCCAAGATGTAATTGGTCGACGGAAGCACTAAACGTTAAGCAATCACGGTATTTAAAAGGAATCTCTTAGAATGTCTACAGATCGATGTCAGTTCATTTCTATGATTAAGTGTCGACATTTCTGGTTTACATATTATAAAATATTGTTCCCACAGACACAGATTACATTTTTTGTTGATATTTGAATACGATCTGGCTTGCCTTACTTTTCGCCACTTAATTTCGTAATTGATTTTTCGATCTTTCAGACTCCATATGTGCTTGCTGAGGTCGGTTGCATTTTTGTATCGTTCGTTCCTGAAGGAGCATTTGTGGTTTCTGTAACGTTCTTTGAATGTTGTGTCACACAGTCCGATATAAGTCTCCTTGGATTGCGGGGTGACGACCTCTGCTTGGTAGATAATGTTCCGCACATTACAATTTCCGTTTAGGGGGCAAGATTTCTTGTTCCGGCAATTACACGCGCTATTGGTTTCTTCTGATGGATTTAAGGGTTTTCCAATTTGAGCTTTGTTGTGGCTGGAGATTATGGTCTTTACGTTACTCATACAGCTATAGCTCAGTTTAAGAGTGTTCCGGTTAAAGATTTTGTGGAGTGGATTGGATGTAGGAAAGTGCCGATCAACAAGTGAAAGGAAGCATTTGCCGACTGGGTTTCTACATTTTTACTGTATGGCGGGTTGAACCACGTTATGTTTCTTTGACGGTTTCTTTTTGCTCGTGGTGCATCGGGAGTTGTTTTGTATGACAGGTTGTAGTTGTAGCCACTTTTGTTAAGCGCGTCTTGGTACGTACTTTTGGCCTTGTCAAAACATCAAAAAATGTAATCAACAAAAAATGTAATCTGTGTCTGTGGGAACAATATTTTATAATATGTAAACCAGAAATGTCGACACTTAATCATAGAAATGAACTGACATCGATCTGTAGACATTCTAAGAGATTCCTTTTAAATACCGTGATTGCTTAACGTTTAGTGCTTCCGTCGACCAATTACATCATGGCATGTCACGCTAGTAAGCATTGTTCCATATTTTCAAATTTTGTATATCTTTCAATGTAACCGTTATTGTTGTCAGTTGCCTGATGATTGCTTCGTGAGAAGCATGAAACTCGGAGTAGCAAATAAATGTGTTTGAACTAGTCCGACTCCACAATTGAATATTATATTCACAGCTCTGGTTTTTCCATTGAGCACTTTTATAGCAGATGAAGTCTTCAATTTATCCGCTGATAGTTATATATATATATATATATATATATATATATATATATATATATATATATATATATATATATAACTTCACAGGAGTTCAGGCTTCAGGAGTAATCATCGTTTTATTGCGACAGTGCATACATATATATATATATATATATATATATATTTTTTTTTTTTTTAATTAATTTTTTTTTTTACAATTAATGAACCTAGAAATAATGTCATAAGTATTTAAAATAAAGAAGAATTCCACATTTTTTGAAGATAACGTACGAGACCTTTACCCGCCATATTAAAAATCACTGATGTATGGCGTGACTTCTTACTGGCAGTGATGACTAGACCACTGTTTTGCCTAGAGACACCCCTTTCCTCTTGGTTGTGATGTCCTAACGCCTCTTCTTTAACTGTGTCGTTATTTTTCAGCTATTTGAACGGGAATAATCTCAAATCCGTTCCAGATTTGACGGGTCTTAAAGCTCTTTCAAATTTGTAAGTTATCATTAAACTATGTATTGGTGGTATTGGCTCGTCAAGTCTAAAACTTTAAGTGAGAGCACCACAAAGCTCGTCTTTTAATATTTTTTACTCACCAGTAAGACAAGTTTTCAAGGGAAATGTTATGTTGATACATCGTCTTGTTTCATTCACAAATACGGCACTTTGAAATTCTTGAAATGATATAAAACCGTTATTTTCATTTTAATTTTTTATTTTGGACATGTGATATGGAAGGAAATGTGTAATTTCAAAAATTCTGGATCAAAATTGGAACTACTGATTACACGATCTCCTTTATTTTGTCGACCAACTTCCATGGCGGCCATATTGGTGACCCTTAGAGGGACACCAACATGGTTGTTATGTATAAAAAATTGCTTTTAGGCGTTGTGTGACTGTCTGGAACATTCTTGCGTGTCTAGAATATTCTTGAATATTAATTACGCTGTCTTAACATCACGTCAGCATGAATCAGCAGTTTTCGTCAGTAACTTAATTCGTCAATGTGGTAATACTACTAATTTTAGCTTATTTAAGAAGGTTCTAGAATCTTATGTAAAAGGTATATTAGCCGCCGAGCTAGAAATTCAATAATCGTAATCGAATCGATTGATCGAGTAGTGTTTACAAGCGGTGAGGCCGTGTTTATTCAAGTGTGACGAAGGTGGCGTTTACCTTTGGCAGAGGCCGTGTTTAAGTTTGACAGAGGTCGTGTATTAATACTCAAGCCTGGAGGAGCTGTGAGTGTGTGAAAGTGTCTTAAGCAGTAATCACTAAGTGGAATAAATCTCTTTGTTCCTGTTCCGACATCCCTGCGTTCTGTTCGGATTTCAAACTACATTCTTCCAGTCACATCATCGAACTTGTAACAATGGTGGATCCACACAAAGTCTTGTAATTTTCTAAAAGTCATTCTCCTCATAACCTTGTTCTGAAAGGTACTACTCAGCCAAAAATGGTAAGTTTGAACGGTAATTAGTCGAGAGGAATAAGGACATTTTCCTAATACTGTTTTCACTATTTTTAGGGATCTGTCGGGAAACAACATAATGGATGTATCACGACTCGGAAAGTCTGGGATCCACAATGTCCTGAGTTTGTATGTGTTATTGTATTTTCACGTTAAGTATGGCGAAGCTTTTTTTCTGCTCTGAGAATTTTGATAGAGTTGGTGAAGAGAGCAAAACTATTGGTTTACATTTTAGAGGTAAATTCAGAAATTAAAAAAAAGCCTATGTACTGGCTGGAAAAATAAAAGACAATAAAGATCTATGTTCCTTGACAGGTAGCTTTGTATAGCCTTACGTCCCGGCCAAACGATTGTTACATCATCCAACTTTGTTGAATAAAACACTGTTGGAAGATATTTTACAGTGTTCAACCAGGTGGCCAACCGAACGCAACATACTTGATGCAACACTTGGATTCAAGGGTTGGGACCAAAATCTCCCTCGCTTACTCTTTTCCCTCACATGATAGGCCTTTCAGCATACGTTCCGCAAACAGGGCCTTTCCACCGATAGCTGGAATAGAATGCTTTGACTTACTAGTCCGACCATCTTCTCGCTTTCCCTAGCCTTCCAGTTTCGGCTATTTTTTTTTTTTTTTTTTTTTTTTTTGTGCTTTCCCTTTCTCTTTGAATTGCAATCGCTTGCGTTTAAGCTTTCGTTGCTAAGAGACTCAAAACTATGTCCTTTCGAATACTGCACCTCGAACACCCACGCGACAAAGCGCGAAGCAAATTAAAATGATAAGGTTAAGTATGTAGATAGAAGCTTGTAAGTTGAAGAGAGTAATGAAAAGAAGCACGTGTATGCTAATAGTTCAAGGGAAACTCTCAGAAATAAGAATCAAACGATTACCCTTTATCGGAGGAAAAAGGTATGATTTTTTATTGTTGCAACTGTGTACTCGATGTTTCTGACTTGTTTTCGTGATTTCGTATTTAATGCATCTTCGTCTCGCCTTTAGCATTCACTTATCGATTACACAATAGCTCATTTATTCCCTTTACCATCGGTAATATCCTGGTATGCACCCAAATTACTTATCACTTTTCACGTCGTTTCTAGTACCAATTCATGAATTTTATACATATTTACGAGTAGTGTTTGGAATGGTCCTAAATTATCCTCTACGGCAATACGTTAAGCCGTAAATAATTTGAAGAAATTGCGATAAAACCCATAATGGCAAATATAGAAAAAAATCATCGCCATAAATACAGACACCATTAAAGTCAGCTTAGTAGCCATGTGCGCATTGAACAATATTGAACGGCAAAGTAGTTAAGCGAATGCAACATTGTTGTCCACACCAACGAAGAAAAGAAATGTTGGACAATTTTGAAGGCGATGAAGGATGCGTCAAATCAAACTTTGTTCAACATCATCTAATATCATACAACATGTTGATCAAACGAGTGCAGCATATTGGAATCAACAACGAATAAATATTTTTTGTGCAGTTTCTCATCTAATAATTTACGCGTTTGAGCGTTTGCCGCTGTGGAAGGAATTTTTTATTAGTATCATTTTTTTTTTACATCTAAGGCAAACAAATTTAAGCACACAAGATAAAAGTCGAAGAAGCTTATCCAGTAATTCAGCTGTCGAATTTAGACGGCGAAAGTCTACTATTCTACCACATTGTGTATAGCTGACTACACTAACTCACCATCATCGACAAATAACACAGTATGATTTGGAAAAACAGTTCATATGTATATGCTTAGCGTTTTTTAGCTCGTGGAGAGCTATCGGGATGGTTGGGGAATCAGGATGTCAGGTGTAAACAATGGAAAATTTGTAATCGATTTCCGATCGTCCCAAGTTCGGCAGGCGCTTTCATGCATTCGTTAAATGGTCGTTAAGAATGCTTTTATTCGTCAAGCACATTCAAGGGACAAACAAACTTTATTCCCAGGCTGTCCTGTATCTCTCTGATATTCAAAAAGGTTTCGGTCACTATTAGGTTGTTCTTACTTTGGTTAAGCTTGTGTTTCGTGTCACCGCGGGATCACTAATTTATTCATTACAAATGTTTTAGACGGCACGAGGGAATGATTTAGACACCCGTTCTAGGAATTCTCATAGGCTCAAAGACTCTTCGTGGTTGCTGTGTAAACATTTTCGTTTTCATTCGCTGACACCTTATGTTTTCACGTATTCGAATGCTAAATAAAGGTTAGCAAATGTTCTTGGTGTCATATGTTCAACCAAGCGTAACGCGGTGAGGAACAAAGATAATCATCTTCTGTGAAATGCACCTCCGACAATTTTCAGTTGTCAAAAGATTTTGAATCTTCGACAGCCGCTGCAAAATATACCTCACTTATTTTGTCTTCGTTCTGAGCTGCTGTACTTCGAGCAAAATAATTTTAAACAAACTTTGGCTCACAAAATGTGCGTTTCGTTACCATATGCAAATAAGAGGATATTTTGTTTCGTGTGTATGGAAATTTTTGGCTCAGAATATCTGGCCGGTTTTTCACGTTTTTTTTTAGCCAGTTTATCGGCGGTAATTTAGAAGCAGCTGTGATAGGTTATTTGCTTGTTTATTATAGCAACGGCATGGACAACAGCCTTTTGAATTCTTGCTTGCCGGTTTTTTTCCCCGGGGGGAGGGGGGAGGGGGTACTCCCAGGAAAATTGGGTGGTGTGTGCGGCCCGCTTCCTGAAACCCTTACCCTATTTCAGACCAAAATCTGCGATTTTGTCTACCCTATTTCAGACCTGAGCAAAAATTCGATACCCGATTTCAAACCTATTTCACTTACATGATTGGCGCAAACATAATTTGAGAAGGGCTTTTGTGACTCTTTTGTTAATGGCCTTATCGCGTAATGATGAAAAAGTAGCTTCTTCTTAAAGACATACTCAATTCAGGAATAAAGTGCACAAACCATACCCGATTTCAGACCAAATGGTTAAAATCGATACCCTATTTCAGACAAAAACGGCTTAAAACCATACCCTGTGGGGCCGCACATTCCTATATAGCTGATATAAGGGAGTGCCCCTCGGGGGTTTTTTATCCCTTGTTAACCAAGTGCGTATGCAAATTAGATCGTATAATACGCAGCGCAAATTTCACGAAAAAAATCTTAGGAAAAGAGTGCGCATTATACACGGGTAAATACGGTAAACTGTTACTTGGTATTACAGTATTTCTTAAACAAACTACCCTTCTACTAGAGTGGTTTCAAAACTCCCATTCCACAACGTATATTAATCAGTCAACAACAGTAAAGATACAACAAACGAATTAAATCGTCCAACAGAAAAAATGTATTACACTGCATTTCAAACCACTCTGTAGGCTTGATAATTCCCTATATCACCTCCATGACACAGTATCTTACTTACTCCACGAGCTTACCACAGGATGCCTTTGATTGTTGTTTTGTTTTGATTTTTTTTTTTTCAGATCATTAACAGGAAATCAAGTAAAGAGCCTACCGAAAAATGTTTTCCACGACTTCTATATGCTAGGAGAACTGTAAGTTTAACAAGTAAAAATCGCAATATTTCTTTAGGTCTTAGCGGGTCATGTCCGTAAAGTCGACCTCGGTGACTAACCAAGCTGCTTTTAGTGAAGAAAGTGCGCATACGTATAAAATGATGCTGGGTGGTTGAATGGAAATCCCATCGTTGAAATACCGTTGTTTTGTCATGTTTCCAGAATTCCTAGATCCTGTAGTTATTGTTAGCCGTTTGACGAATATTCAGCGGTGTCTATGAGTACGCCTGGACATAGGACGTTATTGATCACATGTCAAAAGAAAAAATAATCAACTTGACTTTGACATTTTGGAAAATAAAAATGATTATATTGAAACGCCTATAATAGTGTAAAAAGTAAGACTATTTAAATTGCCAAAAATTGCTATACTTCATTCTTGTAATATTATCCTTTTTTTTTTTTTGTCCTTGTATTTCCTTTCTTCTTAGTTCCGTCTTTATCGGCTTTGAATTTCTTTACAATTGTATTGTTAATTTATTATTTAGTTGATTGTAAGTCTGGCCTGCCTAGATTAGCCTTAGCTACCTGCGGGCCAGTTAACTTTTTTTCTGTACTTACTTTAAAAAACAAACCTCCTCGCTGTTGTTGTTGTGCTGCGCCCTCGAAAGACTTGAACTGGACGAGTTTATTTGGGAACTTCCAAGCAGAATTCAGATCATTTTCTCGTTTTCTGGTTTTGTTCTATTTCTCTTTTTTCTCGCTGTTTTCTTGCTGCTCGGTTGATAGAGCACCGGACTTCAGTGTGGGATGTCGCGGATTCAAACTCCGTTCGGACCAACGCTCAAGTTCTTTAAACAAATGAGGAGAGAGTGCTGCTTAGTTTGTAATGGCATTTGCAGATGGTTACACTTTCTAGTGCTCTCGGATAAGGACGATAGACCTTAGGTCCTGTCTCACAAAACTTCTTCCAAAAATCTTGGTGGAACGTAAAAGAACCCACACAGTAAGAGTACCCGGTGTTGTGGTCAGTTCTATTCCCTCCTTATAGGAGATTATAACCCACCAATTAATTTTTGGCTCGATTTTATTAGCTATTTTGGATCATGTGGTGCAAATAGGAGAGCGGGTATCAGGGGGTGGGAGGAGGGAAAATGGCGAAAGAGCTTGTAACGATCCCTCTGCGATTTGAATTCCGCCCCTGTGGCCTCTGGCTGCCTGAGCTGTGAAAATTTGGCCAATCAGCGGAAGCTAGAACGTTGTTTCCTCCGTCGAACAAGAAAGGACAGGAAGGAACAACTTTGGCACACGCATTGCAAAAGATCGGAATCGTGGCTGCAAAAAACGCCTCGCTTTCTGAGCGCCGGAGTCTGCCTACAAATGAGCTACAAAAAATAAATAAATAAATAAATAAAAAATACGAAAACCAGCGAAGGTTTGAGCTTTATTGCGGCCACATGAAACGTGGTAAACTCAACGTTTCCTGAGAGCGAAGTCTCGGATGTCCGACCAAGGGTGAAGTGAACTTTGCCAACCTTGGTAACTACGCGAGATAGAAAGGATAGAGACAGATAAAGCAAATCGACCTCTCCACTCCCAACTGGCTTTGCAATTCTCAAGTCACGAAGATAGCACAACTCTTTCTTACTTTGACTCTACACTTTTTGGCTGTAATTCTCTCTTTCGCCGGCTCCATCTCTTAGCAAAATTAGAAGGAAGTTTTTCCATAATCTATTGCAAGTTGGCTGCTGGTTGCAAGTCTTCACTATGACCGTGGAATTTCAATGACCTGACAATGTTATACATGTTGTCAACAAATGACCTCAAACTTGCGACGTTTTCATCTTTCAGTGTTGGTAGTTCTAAAAGCTTTTTGATTAGAGATCTTGAAATGAGGTCTGGGTTCCTAAACCGAAGAGTCAACTCTTTGATTGCCTGATCATACATTGTTCCATCAAATAACATTCCAGAAATGGCTTTCTCTGACGACCCTTTAACAGATGTCTTTAAATAAATCATCTTATGTGTTTTGGAAAGCATTTGATCATCCACGAGCACATTGAACATGCCATACCAGTTTGGCCAATGACAAGGATCTCCGTCAAATACGGGCAACTGTATTTTGGGAAGTGAAGACATCAAAGGTGACTTTGCCGGGTGCTGCGTTCACCCAGTCCACGATCCTTTCCTTTTCTGTTGTTGGCTCAGGAACATAAGCCTTTTCACCAGGCTCCTCCGGTTCCTGTTTGGTTGCCACCGTCTTCAGCCATTCCGTTACTTTCTCAGTGGTAAATTTGACATCTTTGGAGTGGAAATATTCTTCTTTCGTATCGCTAAACGCTTGCTCGATTTTTCATTCTTTTCGTCCTTTGCAATCGGCTCGTTGTCTTCAAAGTCTTTCATTCTTTCGCTAATAAAATCTTCACTTGCCTCTTCTCGCAGAAGTAACGCTTCTTGTGCTTTCAAGTTAGCTTCCTGTTCTGCTTCTTTAATGGTGAGCTGTGCATCGAGTTCGGCCTTTTCAGTAGCGATCTGAACCTCCAATAAAGCTTTTTCTTTAAGCTGCTCTGCTTTTAATTTTGGCAGCCTGGCTTCCCTTGCAGCTTCCTTCGCTCGTTCTTTAGCAGAAAATGATCTTGATTTGCTTGTTTCGCCACTCTTTTTACTGGTTTGGTGACTACCACCACTCGTGATCGAAGTGCTTTCTGTCTTCTGGCTGTTCACAGCTGTCGCTTGTCCCGGAACGTCCACGTAGTGACGTAAATGCTTCGGCATGGTTAGTTTTCGCTTAGTATTTTCTTGATCTACCATTTTAGCCCTTTTCATCCGACTATTGAAGGAGCACTATAGAATTTTGATCGAAAACGTTTCTCTCAAAACGCAAAAACATAACGACGACATATTTTCCATGTGCTCTCTTTATTTCCCATCATGCTCTACAATCTAGTCCACAGTCCAGTTCGGCTCTCCAACCTTCTCAGTCACCCGAATTGTGCATATAATACCAAATAAATAAACAGTAGATATTTCCATCACTAAACAACAAAAAGGGCAGCCAGTTGAAACAAAGCCAGTCATGCTTGCTCTTACATTCCATTTCTAACGACCAGGTCATCACTCATCACTATGCGACTTTGAGTAAAGGCATCGCAGTACTTTACATGGTCTTTT
This sequence comes from Pachyseris speciosa, assembly GCA_016490735.1. Classification (NCBI taxonomy): domain Eukaryota; kingdom Metazoa; phylum Cnidaria; class Anthozoa; order Scleractinia; family Pachyseridae; genus Pachyseris; species Pachyseris speciosa. The sequence continues at coordinate 540,968 of JAEMWC010000479.1, forward strand.
CAGACCATGCAAAGTTTTATGATACTTATAATTAGCTATAATTATTTGCTGAATTTACGTGAATATGTGTTTAGATATTATGAATCCTCAATGGGCCCTTTGCAGGATGTCAGGATGTCACGTGGTACAAAAACGCCATGCTGGGACGCAAGCAACCCACTAAGACAAAGAAAATTACCATTTTTAATGTTGTAAGCTCTTTGCTTGTCTAGTCCCAGTGTGTTGTTTCCGCCCCAGCGTGACGTTTTTGAACCACGTAACTGACATCCCAGAAAGGGCCCATTGATACTGAAAGACTATGAGGCAACCAATTTCCAAGGTTTAATGACAGAAAACGCTGGCCAGAGTGCACCCACCTGGTTAATCAATAATTCATGGTTACACCATTTACGCTATTGTACAGTCTACGCAGAGAGGTTTAGTTACGTGACGTTCAGGGGTTGGTGAATACTTGGTGCTCGACACATTTGGAAAGTAATACCAATCACTCTAGCTACAGGAAAATGTTCATGATAGATTTTGTATTATGGAAGAAGTATTTATAACGTTTTCTTTTATCTTAATTCTTTTGCAGTGATTTATCCTTCAATAAACTTCAGTCGATGCCAGATGACATGTTTACTTCTTTAAAGATAATGGCTGTCTTGTAAGGAGCTTAACAGAAATTGCCTTCATATATAGCAAAGGATAAACCAGAGGCTAAACTTAGCCTAGACTCAGGCCTGCAAAATTACACTATTGTATCGCTAATTTCTCAGTCAGTCCTTCTTACATCGGGCGCATGTACTTAGCTTGATGTTCGAATCTGTATTTGTCTGTAATGAATATCCATAGAATACCTATGAACATATCACTAAAAATTGCAGAATTATTCACAGCTCAAGCTCAATAATTCTTAAAAATTATTATAGCATAAAAAGAGAAGAGTGTCACCAATGTCACCGCTACGAGTCGAACCCAGGCTACCTGTATGCTAGGCGGTGACAAATCGAGACCATGGTAGTACAGCATAAATAATGAGACGAAAAAAGTATATTTGTTCCAAGTGACTAAGCACATTGCTTTCGCCGATTGATGGATGGATTCTCTTCACTGTTTAAGAAAGGAAACGCTTATCGAACGGTTTAGGATTAAAGATATGGTCGGAGAAAGCTCTAGAATTACTCATCTAAGCGTCTTTTTCTGCAGAAAAGAGGCTGAGTTTTAAATACCGTCTCCAAGATGGCTGATTCTCTCCTTGAAATACTAAAGTCAAGTGCGCGACATGTGAACATGACCGAGCTTCTGTTTAACCTTTCTGTCTAGTGGCGCGTGTTGAACATTTGCGAGGTTAAATTCGTGGCACGAAACAAAAAATAGACAGTCAAAGACTGTATATGGCTAATGCCTTTCGCGACATTTACTTACAATGTCTACTTTCTCAGTGCGCGGAATAATAGTTGAAGAGATTAAGTTTTCGGAAAATCGACTTCTCGTGAAAGAATCGGTGGCCGTAAATGAAAGGGTTTGATGCGCGAAGTAATTCTCAAGGTGTGTTAAAGTAAAGAGTGGCGTCCTAATAAAGGCGGCCGCGCTTTTTAAAAAATGTATTGCCGACAAATTCTTGTGCAACCACATTCTCTTCTTCTACGTTTCCCTAAATGTTTGCTTTCATGTTTGAGCATGTTTTAGCAGGACTTTGTTAACCCAATTTTGGCTGTTGTTTGTATTCAGCAAAGAGATTCTTAAGAGGCTTTGGTATGTTTTCTTCATCCCTTAACTGGCTTTTAATAATAATAATATATCACATTTATATTGCGCATTTTCTATGCAATATTCAAATGCGCATTACAACACTGACCGGGGACTTTACCAGACTGCTTATAACGCAGTTTACAATTATTGAAGTTGAGTTATGAGTGCCCCCATAATGTCAATATCAAATTAACACAGACACTAGGGGTGGTCACTGCCAGAGTTTTGTTACGTCCCTAGTGATTCTTTTACGTCCCACAGAATCAGAGAATTATGAAGAGTTGTGAGACGGGGCCTACGGTTTATCGTCCTTATCCGAGAAGACTAGAAAGTCTAACCGTTTGTAGATGTCATTACAAAGGCAGCACTTTCTCCTCAATTATTTAAATACCCTGAGTGTTGGGCCGACCGGGGTTTGAACCTCCGACCTCCCACACGGTAGTCCGGTGCTCTACCACTGAGCTAGCCGGTAGGCGGCTAAATTGACTTTTACTTTTTTGGGACTATTCTCATTTTTGCTTAGGGAACGTTCCCATTATGGGACGATTGTTCCTACTTGGAGTGGTCCTATAGTATGAAATAGAACAAATTGTTGTCAAAATAGGAACAAAGTGTTCATTTAAAGCTGAAAAGGAATCATTTGTTCCGAATTTTTAACATTGAACGGAACGTTTTGTTCCGAAATGAGTCGCTTAGGAACACGTGTTCCCATTGGTATTGTTCCTCTTTTTTATAATTTTGGTCCTTTTTATTTACTTGAGGAACAACTGTTCCTGTTAGGTCGTTCCCTTTCAGAATAAGTGTTCCTTTACGCTGGCATGCGGAACTTGACCTTGACCTTGACCTTGGGATTTGACCAAAATACACTTAAAGAGATAACGCTATATTATATTGGAGGATGGTGAGAGAGATTTTGTATGATTACAACGCCTTGGAAAAGCGTTATTATAATGAGCCAACTAGTGAGACTGGGATGTCGCCAAATAAGGTTTTCCAGTCTGTTGAGATAATTCAAATTAGAAAGCAAGCATTTGAGATCGATGAGAGGTATCAAAATTTAGTCCTCAATCAGTATAACTCTGAGAGCGATGAAATTGATTCATCTGAGGTTGATGAAAGGTATCAAAATTTAGTCCTCAATCAGTATAAGAACGAGATGAAAACTGAAATAAAATTATCTAACAATATATTAATGAGAGATAGTAAGAAAATAAATAAGCTAAATAGCAAACCGGTGCGAGTAAGGTGGTTTATGATCGCAAAAAATTATTGAAACTGAAGAGACCTAAGGTGGATGTAATGAAGACAAATAGTGGTTTTAATCTTGAAAACCTATTTTATGATGACCCATTTCCAGATCGGCCAAAAAGTATCAAACCTTTCGAGAAAACAATCAAGAAAGCAATAAAAAAGTGTCGACAAAGGACAAACGAATCGAGAAAAAATCAAATAGTATCGATAGAAGGTATCAAACTCTAATGTCAAACAATAAACCATTAGAATTAAAGAATAATGATCCTTTCAAGAAAACAATAAAAAAAGTGTCGAAAAAGGATGAACATATTAATAAACAATCATCCAATATCGATAAAATGTACAAAAATCTAATGTCTAACCGAACAAAAAGTAATGATCCTTTCAAGAAAAACAATGAGAGAGGTGTCAATAAAGGATAAACAAATTGAGAAAAAATCAAATAGTATCGACAGAAAATACCGAAAACTTATGTCCGATGAAACAAAGATAAATGAATATCCGCTAATATATAATACGTTAGATAATTTTCGCAGGGATGAAATGAAATTAAGTACGAACAAAAAGAGAGCCGAGATGAGTTTCACAAAATTATTTGAAAAAAGACTCAGCAAGATTTCAGGCAAGAGAGAGTTAGTGTCAATGATTTTAGATATCGAGGTATCTGTTCCAATTACAAGATCATCAGAAGAAAACGACGTGGATGAGTTTAATATTTCACGAAAGAAAGTGATCAAATCAAAACAGTTTCGTAATTCCGTGACAAAAAGTTACGGACCATTTACAGTTGAAAAACCAAAACAAATGAACAATGATGACATTTATAAACTTACGATGTATGTATTATTGAGGAACAAATTCAATGTATTATCGGCGAGTTCATTTCAGCTATCGGTTGTAAGATAATAAAACTTGATAATAAGCAAAACAAAACACAAAAAATGGGTAAACTCAAACTCGAGTCATACTTATTAAACAAACAACGACCCATTAAGAGCCATGGAGTGAATACTTGTGTTGTTGACTATGTATGGGATCAAGTACAGAGAAAAAGAGGGTTTAAAACGTATTCCTATGACAAGTTGAAGAATGAAATTTAGGAATTTGTTCCTGAAGGCGAAATTATTAGTACCGAAGAGTTGATTAATTGGGCAAAAAATTGTCATAGCAATCTGTCAATTCATGCATTTGATGCGAGGTACAAAAAATTTATTACACATAGTAATGCCCGTACGGATGTTGTTTTAGTGTACATTGTAAAAGATAATCATTGCCATCCTATCACAGATCAAAAACTCAAAATTGTTGCATCAAAGGCAAACCAGGGAGGTTGTCATGATTTATTGAAACACATGACAGAACTCAAATGGCCAAGGAGACATGAAAACGTTACAAAAATTGACTACGTCGACGAAATATGTAATTTTGAGAAAGAGAATCATATTGTTATCCTCCCTGAAAATGCCAAAATGAAAGAAGCCATTGATTTGTATAGCAGAAATGAAAATTATTACATTGAACATTTACATTGGAACAATAACGGTATTCTCGATGGTTTCATTGATCATAAAAAGAACATGTACCTCCTGAATGAGGATTATGATATGAGAAAAACTACCTGCGACAAACTATTTGAAATTTACAAAACACACGACTTCAAATGGACAAACCAAAGTTACACAAGTAGCGCAGCAAGTTTATTCAGACAAATATGTGGTCATATTCCTGAATCATCATATAATACGAAAACACGAGAGATGCTTGATGAATATTATCCGAGAGCTCTGCAATGGTGTACTACAGATAGTATTCCCGAAGACGTCGTCAATATTGACATATCTAAATGTTACCCGAGTATTTTGTTGAACAATAATCACGAAATACCCATTTATAGCATCCACGATGTCATCAGACCGTTCAAATGTAAAAGCGAGTTAAGACAATGCGGTGAATTTTATATCGACGAAACAGTTATCAACTTCTACAGCAACCCAATCAAAATAGAAGCTGGTTTTTATAGTTCCAATCTTGTATCGTACATCGTTGATTTCTTCTATATGCCGATAAGTCAGATTAAACACAAGATCGTCACAAAGAAAGTTCTTAAACCAAACACATTCAGTGAATTCATCAAATACGTATTCGACAAATTTCCAGAAGCTGAAGCCAAAAAATTAGCAAACAGTTTCATCGGAGAACTTGGACAAAAATATGATAAGACAAATCACGGGTTTACATGTACAGAATATGATACGGCAATGTGTTGTTGGACATCTGCGATGGCTGAAAGTAAAAATGTTACAGTCGATCATCACAATGATATTTATCTCATTCGTGATCAAAAAATTGATCGTTTATTCTCAGACAATACGAGTATCAACCGATTTGTTATTTCAAAAGCTATATTGAAATGCCTGCTGCTCATTGATGCGTGTCACGGTGAAGACAGTGTTTTATGCGGATATAACACTGATGGAATCTACATTACAAATCCGAAAATATCATTCAGAAATAAAAAAGACGTGACTTTCAGAACTGACAAAATTGGTAAGGCGTTTGTGACAGACAGTGAATTGGCTTACTTTGAGAAACAATATAGAGAAAACATGAGTGAGATAGATGCAGAGAAAAGTGGAAAAGGATGTATTTTCAACGGCCAAGCGGGTTCGGGTAAGACAACAAAACTCTGCAAAATGGTACAAGAAGCAAAAAATCCACTTGTATTATCATTTACAAACAAAGCCATTGAGAATGTGAAAGATAAATTGATCGGAATGGGATTTGATAAGAGGGAAGCTAATAAAATCTGCCATACATTCGACTCTTACTTTTGTGAATGGAATGGCAGAGATGTCTACAGTCTTGAGGACAAGACGATCTTCATCGAAGAATTTAGCATGGTACCAAATAAGTGGATGACATTGATTTATGAAGCTTTTACAATGTTCGATATTACCGTGTACATGTTCGGAGACCCAAACCAATGTGAGCCTCTTGAAGGTGGAAGTCAAATTAATTACGATTATTTGTATTCGAAAACAGTTCGTAAAATGTGTCCAAAAACCAAAACACTACAATACGATGAAACTTCATGTAGATATGACAAACAGACACATAAAATGCTGAAAACATTTTTGACCCACGGTAAGTTAAACACACACTTTCAATCGGTTGACAAGAAACTTTACAAAAACATCTGTTATTTAAACTCAACGAGAATAAAGGTCAATGCAAATTGTTGCGACATGTTTACAAAAAACAAGAGATATGAAACAGTGGAATTCAAGTATAATGGAAAAAAGGAAACTTACAGAGTGTGTCGAGGAATGCCAATAATTGCAACAACAAACATTAAGAACGAAGAGATTTTCAATACGATGGAATTTGTGATCGAAGATATGTGTAAAGAGAGTTTTATGGTTCATGGTGTATGGTTTGACGAAAAAGAGTTTACCGAAAGTTTTATTCCAAGCTTCTGCGTTACAGTTTACAAGTATCAAGGTGCAGATATCAATGAGCATTACAATATATTTGACGTCGATCGC
>JAEMWC010000479.1:552500-562500 GCA_016490735.1 Pachyseris speciosa
TAATTATTTCACATGTCTTTTAAATCGCTGAATGGGATCCAACTATTGAAGTCGTTATTATATCCCTTCCACTTTACTAAAGCTTGTTTCTTCTTGTAATCCCTCCGAATGACTTTATCAATACGGAAAATATTCTGTTTGGCTTTTAATAATTCAGGTTCATAAAAACTCCCTTCAATATCTTCACCTCTTAGATCCTTTATTTTGTATGTTATTGGATTAGTGTATTGGATCTTATCTATTATGAATAATTCTTCTGTCCAATTTGGTGTATAACCCTTGTCGAACACATTCCGTTTATACTTGGATATTCGAACCTTATCACCTACTTTAAATTTTGGTTTATGTTGTAATGTTTCCATTTCACCATATAAATTAAAATACACTATTCCTGCATTCTCTTTCTTTGAAGCCTCAATAGGTGTCATCTTTATGCTTGAATGTTTTATGGTATTGTACTGTTTCACTAATTTTGGTAGCATATCGAGATACATAGTATTACCTTGGACAGTGAACTGTTTCCACATTTTGGACTTCATTGTTCGATTCCACCTTTCAACCACTGAGGACTTTTCTTCACTCTCGGTGGAGTAAATATGTATCCCATTTTTCTCAAGCAAGTCCTTCAAGTGTTTGTTATAGAACTCTTTCCCTTTATCGACCCAAAGATATTGTGGTTTTCTATCTCTGAATATTGTTTGAAATGCTTCAGTTACAGTTTCACCCTTTTTATCCTTCAGAGGAACAATCCAACCATATTAACTGAAAACATCGATAACCATCAAAAAGATATTTATAACCTTTATTCCATTTGCTGAATTTTTGCATTTCAGCAAGATCAGCAGCCCACATTTCATCAATTTTATTTACAATTACACGCCGTCGAGTAAAATTGCGTTTTATGGGTGTATGTAATTCATCTGCTAATTTTTCTTGCCAGTTTTCTTCACTCGACGGCTTTTTCCGTTTTTTTGCCTTTTAACACCCAAACCTAGTTTCTCCTTTGTTGCAATTGCATTACGAGCCAACATATGTCCCCATTGTCTATCTTTCCACGGAACTTGATCAAAAGCAGCAACCATTTTGCGATCAGCCTTGTTTTTGCATTTCTCGTCATCTTTACAAATGGAGTAATCAACATCATGTTGTATTGAGATAGCATCTGTTTTTCCTGTTGGCTGTTGATAAATCTAAAGTATTTCATCAGTTGTTGGGTTGTATTTAAGCTGCTCATCAAGAGGATTGTGTGGACCTGTATAATATGGCCTGGTAAAGTCCATCTACTTTTTGGTTTTGGTAGTTTGCCGATAGCTTTATGAATATCAATAGCGCCTCCAAATCCTGGAAAAGTAAAGGTTGGTTTTTCTGCCCATCCCATTTTTTTCACAAAACTATCATTTGAACCTGTATAACCTTTTTCTTTTGCCAATTTGTATTGCTCTTTGTAAAACTTGATTCTTTCTTTTATGTCTGTAATTTTTTTTGTTCGGTGTTTTAAACAAACCAGGATCTGTCAATAATTCAATTCCTTTTTTATAATACATGCCACGGAGACCCTGCTACACCTGATTTTAACAAACTGTCAATTAACCCACTGCCATAATCTAATCCTTTAATATCTGTCTTATGCATTTGCTTTCCGTCTTTTCGTTTTGGTCTAATTTTTGTAGATAGTTGAACCAAACCCTCTTTACCAACTTTAGTTAAAACAGGCTTAGCTTTATCAAGAGCAAAATCAATAGCTTTTTGCTGTAGTTTTGGATTTCTAAGGGATTCTGATGCATAATATCTTCCGGCTTGCAACGCCTTCTTGCCTATCAAAGGAGCTGCATGACCAAGCAAATCCAGTGATGCTGTTAATAATGTTGATCCAATGCCCGCCCCTTCAGACGGGCCAATCAGTTTCTCTGGTTCTTAACGAATTTTGTTTTTGTTATTCCACATTCAGCACAATTGCATTTCAGCATAGTTCGACCATTTTTAGTCATTTCAAACCGTTCACTTCCAGGTACACATTCAGTGACTTTCTTCTGTTTAATGCAATATGATTTTACCATTATACAAATATGTTAGATAGTTTTGAGTTTGAGTTATATATTTTCGAAGTAGTTCATGATGAAGGATTTCTTCAGTTTTTTATCATGTATTATATGCAGAATTGATCTACCTTTTTGTCTCTCGAGAAGAAAGTACAAACACCAATATCCACACAACATAGAATCACGCTCTTGTATCTCATCTCCAGAGTATACAAGTTGTTTTCTACTTGTAGCCATATATTTTTGAACTTCTGTTGGCATCATCAAACCGAATGAGTCGAAGTATTCACAGTACGTGTCAATATTCCGATAACAGACCCAATGAGTGCCAGGTCCAATTTTACTTCCAAGATTTACTATTCCACATTCTTTGTTTTTGATTTGTCTCGGTAAAGCGTCTTGACTAAAGATTCCTCTAAAATGTTTGATGTTAAGTTGTTTTACCCAATTCAATAAATCAAAGATCGTTAATGCTTTATTAATGAATTTTTGTCTTAAAGAATTGTTCCAAGTATAGGGATTGAATTGAAAGGACTGTTTTTGCCTAACAGAAGACCTTTTCCTTTGCCCTACTTTTTTTTTATTCCCATACCAATTGGGTTATCCCATGTACCAACAACGGGTGGTGATTGCCATGGTATTAAACGATTTCCACCATCTTTTTTCATTATTGATTCAGGAACATGCACAGGTATTGATCGTATCGGACGACGACTTTCAACATGTAAACCTTTTCCAGTCAAGGGAATTCCAATTGAGGCTAATATTGTTGCTAACCCCTTTCCAATATGTGTTTTCGTCGGTTAATAATAAGCTGCCCACCTGATTGCATCGAACTAGTTAAATCAGCCATTTGTCTCGTGTTCAGTAAATTCTTATAATTTAATAACTGGGACAATTTATTATTTGGAATAAGAAAACCTCCCTTTTGTTTCTTCCCAAACAGTTTATTAATTCCGAGACTTCCGAGAGCTGAAATAGCGCCCGTGGCTAATGGTGGAATTGCTTTAGCTGCAAGAGAAAACAAACTTGACCAAAGAGAACCACCATGTACAATAGCTTTTCTGATTTGTGTCTTTGATATCTTAATGTCTGATCCTTTGTTCATATCTTTGGCTTTAATCAGTTTATTGATCTGCGTTTTTGTTAACATAAGTTGATCATTACCAGATAATTCTCCATTTGATAATCGTATTGTCACAGCTGAATTTGTTTCATATGCTTTTGCAAGCTTTTCTCTCTGACCCGGTGAAAGTTTCACTCCATGAGGATAATAAGTAGTCATATAATATATAATTAGATAAATTGTATTTATGTACATCGATCATCTCAATATCCTGTTCATATAGGACTAGTGCATACACACTATAATCTGCGTTTGTTCCATTACTCAAAGTGTATTTGAAAGTTAGTTTCGTCATCCCAATCTCGAATATCTATTTTCTGTTTTGTTAGATCGAAGTAAATGAAAGGGAATATGGAATTGAAGTTATTTCTGTTTAATAGCGTAGATTCACTAAAATCATTTATCGCTTCGACATATTTCAAAACATCTCTGAATACCCTTGATGGTTCTGTCGAAGGTTTATAGTGAACCTCTGGGTAATCAACCCCATTGCCTACCTCAAGATGGCAACTCGTCATTGTTCGGTTATTTGCAACTGAAAATGTGTTATACAAGAATTTATTAGCCGTCTGAGATTCGTCATTTGCGTCATTGATTATGAAAACAAATACATGCCTCGGTTTGTTTATTCCTGTTGAAATACGGAAATTAGCTGTCTGTTGTCTTGTTGAGTTACACCTCTCAACCATTTCTCTAAGATAAGTCCACTTTCTCGTATCGAGATATTTACTCATGTATAATGACTTTCCATCTGCATTGAAAATAATACGGGGGAAAATAAACTGAAATTTGGTGAGTACAACACGACAATTATCAGCAGCCTGCCAAATTAAATTTGCATCACTTTCAAGTGTCAAGTTCAACTCTATTTTCGAGTTAGGTAAAAGTTTATTCCAAAGGCTCTTAAAAAATCCATATCTATTCAATGGTATTTCTGCATTTACAGTACCATTGGCACCATTCAAGAGTGATTTACGTAATGCAAAACCTTTGTTATAATTAGCTTGAGCTATTCTATCTTCAGCATGTCTGTTAGTGTCAAGATAAAAAAAACTCATTTGTCCCTTGAGAGGAAGCATAACCATGGGAATACAGAAGCAAGTTTTTGATGTTTCTTGCTTGGTTAGCATCTCTACATTCGTAGACATCAACACCATTCATTTTTACATTTATGTTATTGATAAGAGAGAGAGTGGAATTTACTATACTGTTTCGATCATCAGCAGCTATATCAGCTCCATCTGCAAGCTTCTTTACAATGAAATCAACATTAAAACGAGCATTGAACCAATCGAATGGTGTATTTTCTCCGCTGTTATCAACAATGAAACGATGACCTGTTTTCTTCTGATGAACATTGTTTGCAAGAACAGTAATTAATGCTGTCTCAAGTTCAAAGACTACATCTTCATATCGTTCAATATATTTTGATTCTAGATAGTATGTCATATACAATTAGTTTAGATAAAAGTGAGGAGATTATTTCTTAGTCTTTCGTTTGCTTAAAAGTTCAATTATTTTGTCACCAGCTTTATAAATGTCTGTCAAACTTTTACCATGTTGTTCCAAGAGTCATGAAAGCAAGTCTCCTATATTATTATAATAAACAACACCAGCTCCAATTTTCATTCCTTGCCCTGTGTATTTGAAAGAAGCCAGTATATCTGCAATCATTTCTCTGTATTTTTTCAAAGTTTGTAACTCTTGATCATAAGAATGTTTATCTTCCAACGTTTTCACATGTGCTTTTTTACTTCCAAGCCCTCTAGCGATTTTTCCAGGTTTTTTCTTTTCTTCAAGAAGTTTTTGTAGATTGACTTGAGTCAAATCCTTTGGTTTCAAAAGCTTGTGATTTTTTAATATAATTCTGTCATCTTTATTGAAATTGTTATCGATCGCTAATATGGTGGTTTTCCCATCCTCATCTTTTGGTGCTTCAATGGCTTTAGGAAGTTCCGAATCCTTTGTAATTACTCTGCGATTCATTTCTGCAACATCATCAAGTACTTGTGTTAAAGCCAGTTGATTTTGTTTCAACTGTTCAATAACTCCATCCTGTTTTTTGTCGATGCTTTCTTTCACACTCTTCTGAACATTAATAGAAGGTTTTAATAATTCTGATATTTCATCATATGCATCCTGTTTTCTGTTTTCATAAGTCTTGATAACCTCACGAACTTCTCTCGTCTTATTTCCAGCTTCAATTTCACTTCGAAGAAGCCTTTTCATTCGCTCTATATCCATACAATTATATTAGATAAAAACTTATCCTTATCTAAACTACTATTATATGGAAATACCAAATTATGATACTCAAGGGTCTAAGAATAATAATTTCAAACAATTGTATCCTTACATGCCAAAACACACATTCAGGATGCTTCTCGCTGGAAATTCAGGATCTGGGAAAACCAATCTGTTGAGTCACGTTTTATTGAAACCCTTGGTCTATTACGATCAAATCCATTTATATGCTAAAAATCTTGATCAAGACAAATATCAGACTTTAATGGAAGAAATGGATGGAATAAGCAAACAAGTCGGTTATGCAGTCAAGATGAAATTTTGCCAGTTGAACAACTGCAAAATACAGATTTACAGAGATTAGTTATATTCGATGATTATGTGTGCAACTTGAAACAGGATGAAATAGTGAAATACTTCATTCAAGGGCGACACAAAAAATTGCTCAGTAATATATCTCACTCAATCGTTTTACGGATGCCCGAAACCAATTAGAATAAATTGTAGTCATTTTTGCCTAAATGACTTCCCAAATTCAAGAGAAAGAAATTTAATATCTCAGGAACTTGGAATTGAAAAGTAAAAATACCATATTCCTTTTGCTATGTTGACAAGCCAATGAAAACGGTGAAGAGAAACTTTTATGGTAATATCTAATCTAATATTATATGGGTGTATTCTACGATAATCCTAAGAAAATTGATAAAAAAGTTTCTTCTTCTAATGGTGTCAGTCAGAGTTATATTGACGCAGCTTTCAAGAACGAGAATAACAAAATGGTTCTACAAAATGATTTGGATTTGAATAATAATACTGTCAAAAATATGAATCGTTCTTTATTTAATCATAACAATTATGGAATTAGATTGATGAATAATTTGAATCTCAATGGTTTTGTAGTAACAAACGAGATGAATCATTTATTCAATGGTGATGGATCCCAGATGGTTTTAAAAGCTGATGTTAACATGAACGGATACCTTCTCAAGAATCTAAAGTTAGGTGGTAACTTAAATTTAAATGGGTATGCAATCAACGAAGTTCTAGATTTTTACTTCGGAAGAACAAGATTATTGAAAGATATCGATTTAGGGGGAAAATGGATTTACAGTGGAAATACTCCTTTATTTAAAGGGGCAAATTCGCAAATGTTCATGCAAACTGATTTGAATTTGAATGGAAAAGAATTAATAGGTACAACACTTTATTTAAACGCTTTTTGTGAAGGCTCTAGTGGTCATAATAAAAATATTTTAAAACCGTTTTTACTAAACGGTAGTAAGTATTTTATTGTCTTAAATGGGTATAGTATTAAACGTATTCATATAATTCAATCATCAAGACCCGGGACAATTTATATAAAGAATAAACGGGAAAATGCAAGGGCTATTTCTTTTCCAGATACTATATTTAGTTATACCATTCCATCCCTTTCGAGAAGTATCAGAACAATCAATGTAAATAAAAATTTAAATAGAGGTTATATGATATTAGATTATTCTCACCCCAACACAAATTCATTTGACATAGCATTGACATTAGAGATAATCATGAATTAATATAAATCAATAGTATAAAAAGAATGGGTATATTCAACTTTTTACCAGATCAGGATCACATCGGTCATGTGAAAAAAGGAGCTGATCGAATTGGATTCAAGTTATCTGATGATGGAAATTATGACACTGTTAACAAACGTTTGACAAATGTTGGAGAACCACAATCAAACCAGGATGCTGCTACAAAAGAATACGAAGATCATAATATAACGGGTGGTGAGCATTCCACCTTTGTTAAGAAAGATGGAAGCGTTGCGATGACAGGAAACCTGGACATGGGTGAGCATCTTATAACTAAATTGGGCTACCCCCGGGAGATTCTTCATGCCACAAACAAAAGCTATGTCGACTCTGAAATCGCGAGTTGTTTGAAACGTGAAGGAACCGATCCGGCTCTGGGTGATCTGAACATGGCGGGGTATACTGTCGAAGATTTAAAAGACGCTGATAACAACACGCCCTCTGAGAACGCCGTCAACAAAAATATGTAGACCAGGGGTTGCAAACTAAACTCGATGCGATTGCTCAAAAAGACCTGAAGATGAACAACAATACCATTACTGATCTTGCTCCACCGTCAACGCAGACGACGCGGCTACGAAAAGATATACTGATGAGTATTTTCTTCGACGAGACGGTTCGACTGCGATGTATGGTGATCTGTTGATGTCCAACCATAAAATCGAAAATGTTGGAGCGCCGGCCGCCGACAAAGATGTTGCCAACAAAATTTATGTTGACCAAGCCCCTTTTCTCTAAACTGCTGGCGGGCAAATGAATGGCGACATTGACATGCGCAACAACACGCTCGCAAACTTAAAAGACCCTGTGGCGGCAAGCAGTGGGGCAACCAAAAGATATGTCGACGCAACCCATGTTGACACCTCTGGCACGGGCCCGCAAGAAAACCCCTTCAAATAACTCATGGAAGACATTGACGAATCTTCTGCCGAAAACAACATTACAGTGCACAGCATTGGTAGCTTTTCAACCTCTCCTCAACAAATAAACAAAGGCGTACAATTTTGCGCTCATTGATGACAAAGATGGAACCGAACAATACCGCAGCAGAATTGGTTTCAATCTTTTCAGACTTCCAATTGGTTTTTATACCCTTGTTGTTGAGTTTTTCCCTCCGGAAATGCGGAGTGTCAGTGTTTATGCAACTGCCGACTCGCTGTCATTTGGTGCACAAACCTCGAAAACATTCCAAGCAACGGCGACAATCGCTGCATATATTAAAACGGTGCTGCACTTTCAAAAAAGACAAGTGGATCAACGAGAATATCTTTACCTTGATCTGCATGGAAAAACTGCGTTTCCCAACCCCACTGGGCGTATGGTTGTTTACGGTGTGAATGGCACCGTATCGAAAGTTCCTTCCAAAGTGTTTGAACAAATTTTCTTTGTGAAAAATGGGAAAATGCAGATACAAACTGATTTGGATTTGGATGGACATAAGTTGTTTAAACCAAAATTAGGGGGATTTTGATTTGGATGGTCAATCTGTAAAAGACGGCAATAATCAATTATTTGATGGGACAAATGGTTAATTAACAATGCTAAACCACATCAACATGAATAGCTTTCTTATTAAAAAGTAAAAGTTGGGTGGTAATTTAAATCTTAACTCACATGACATTTATGATGGTGATACTCTTTTATTTCAAAATAATTTAAATGGAATAAAAGTTCCTCGTCCTTTAATCATTGAGGGTACTGTTTATAAAATAAAAACTTTGACTGTAAATACAAATAATAGTAATTTTACACCAATTAATATTCCAACAATATGGGATCCACTTCATAATTACTTCTCTACATTGATTGGTTTAAAAGTTTATTATATTGGAACATCAGTTGGTGCACAAGTTATTCGTGTTACAACTATAAAAAATAACAAAAGATCAAACAAAGATTATAATTATACTTCTTCACCTACTTTTAATAATCATTATGACATTTTTGATAAAGCCAATTATGTAAAAATAACACTTAATTCATCAACAAGATTTTTCATTTTTGTAAAAGGTACTGCTACAGAAGTCATTGCTGTTTTAAAATGTATTGCATAAAAATAATATAATACAACTACATCATCGAGTTTTCATGAATAGATATTTGATCAACAAAATTGTATAAGTATTTTATATATGATACAAGATATAATCAAATACGTGAGTCATCTTTTTAATGAAACCAAGCAACAACATATCCAAGTCAATGATGTAATTTTGAAATCAGCTTTAGTGTACCAATATTTATATTTCAAACATTTCAAATCAATACTTTCAATTAACTATATTTGTATTTACACGATTATGATATAGGACTTATTGGTCCCGGAAATGGATGCATTACAAGGTCTTTGGAAAGAACACTTGGTTGGATTAATATATTACACTCACATAGTATTCTTCACGATGCTTTTGGACGATTCTATGATCGTTATTTATTGGACCGAGGATATACTTATACCATTCCAGAAAATATTACACCGAGACTAATGAAAAAAATCTGCATCGTGTGGACAGATTTCTGGAATACTTTATTGTATTTGTAAAAGAATTATAATATAAATAATATATATGACAAACCGACGTATAAGCATTTTTAGCTGGAACCATGTTTCAGCCAAACTTTCAAAAGAACAAGTTGATGAATTAAAGTCTTATTATAAAACGTATCATAGGAAGTGTTGCGCATACAAACAAGCAATAAAAAGATTCAAAAAATGAAAAATAGCAGGAAATTCACTTTCTGTTATTTTCGCTTCTGGGGGTTTGGCGGCTTCCATTGCTTCAGGTGGTATTAGTTTGATTGCTATATCTACAGGTGCACTTCTGATTCAACGTTATATGAAACACCAAAACCTCGATTTAAAAATACAACAGTGTGTTTACGCTTTTCAGACATACCAGCATCTTTTGAATGATATTAAAAACCAACTTAGAAGTGGAGAGAGTGATTTAAATATGTTAAAAATTAAAATGATGCAAACTGATGACTTCATTTGTGATAACAGTCCGATT